>JAKSZP010013379.1:0-128147 GCA_022478985.1 Massospora cicadina
ACAAGGGGAAAATGGCATGGCCATTTTGATGCACGCCCAGAATGGGTGATCAGGGGCAGATCTGATCATGGTGTAGGGGGGAATCGCAAGGTGAGAGTTGCAATGAGATGGGCAGATCGTTGCAAAGGCGCGAGGCCCTGCCAACTAATCCGCCCCATTGGGAACCACAAACTGCAACATGGGGTCTGCGTCGTAAATGGCCAAACCCTTCATGAGCTCATGGCGGAGGCATTTGGGGGAAAGGAAAGAGGGCAACCCAGCGAACTGGACCACCAAAGTGGCCTCATCTGGGAGTTGGGTGCAAACAGTGGGCAAAGGAATTTCTTAAAAATTAATTGCAACTTAGCTGCTGCTGCTGCATCAGCTTTAGAGCAGAAGCTGAGGTCAAAGTACCCCTTAAAGGGGCAGAAGACAATATAGCCGGTGGGTTTGAAAACCACCATGGCCATCTCAATGATGGCTGCACTTGCATATGGGAAGAGATTCCCATATTCGACCTGGAGGCCAAAATGCAAATTGCTCCGTGGGAACACCAAAGGGCTCTGGAGCACCTTCTGAGAGCTGGTGAGGTGGTGGGCCAAGTCCCAAGGGGGGACATAACGCCTGGTAGTGTTGTGAGGGCTAGCAGAGCCAGCCCAGGCGCGCTTTGGCGGTGGCCAAAAGATGCCAGATGGTGGCACACCACCACCCCAAGCTGGGGCAGCAGGCATCAATTGCATTGACATTGGTAAGTTTTGGCTCAATTGAACAGTTGCTTTTTGTATTTTTTAGATCTGAATTTGGCACAATTTGGGTATCAAAGCGAAAGAAAGATGTGACCTAACGATATTCATTTGGAGAACTTACCAACAAGGACATGATTGTAAAACAACAATATAATAATCAAGATTATCTTGGTCATTACATTTTGACTTGGGTTCAGATTTTCTAAATCCTAAGTTGAATTGTTTAGAAAGATTTTTGGTGTTGGTTGGGTTTGGGTTCTGGGTTGTTCCTCGCCCAAATTATTTATTGGGCCCATATGAGCCTAATTAATGTTTAGATTGGGGCCCCCAAAGGGCAACCAGAAAAGGTCGCATCCACCAATTCCAAAGCTCACTTCAGAATTCTCTTGCCTGAGTTCCCTGAGGAGCAATGTCAGATCCGCTCCTCAGACAAAATCTGTTTGGCGGCCTTTTTAACAAAAAATAAAATAAAGGTTGTGTTTGAGCTTTACTACCTCGCTCATCTGTCCATTTTTTCAGTTCCATTTCGAGGAGTTTTTCATAGTTGGGTTGGACCAGCTATATTCAACTTGCAACCAAATTGACGTTTGTATGTCTTGGCTCTGTTAGAGCGCCAAGTCTAAGTTACCCACTTGACGTTGGTATATTTTGGTGCATTCAGTTCGCCAAAACTATTTGCATTTATGGCGGTCAGAAAATGGGATATTTCTGACTGTTAAAATCAGGAGATTGGAAAAGGTCTGTTAAAAATTGAGATTATTGGAAGGATACACTTTATTGGCTTTATGTTAAATTGGGTTTTCTACTACTGAAAAATTATGTAATTGGCCTTATGTTCACATTTTAGATGAACTAACTCCAGCTGAGCTTAAAAAGTCCACTCAGTTTAGAAGACTACAGTGACATATTCTCCAAACCTAATACTACCTGTTAGCACATGAAGGATTGGAGCCACAAATTGATGTTGGTGATGCCCGTACTATCTGATCTAAAACCTAGTGTATTTAAAAGCCAAAGAGCAACAGGTAAATATGGTGCTCAAACAGTTTCTAGAATCTGGGTTACTTTCACCTTCCCAAAGTCTTTGGTCGTCTCTTTTCTTGCTTATAAAGAAGAAAAATGGAGGTCATCAGGTAGTTATAAACCACCAAAAACTGAAAAACTCATAAAAAGGATAGTTATTCTACCCTTGCACTAAAGACGCTCTGACACAACTCTCTAGATCTAAAAATCTTTCTTGTATGAACTAGGCTAGTGGATACTGGCAAATGGACCTTTACCCACTAGACCAGAAGAAATGTTCTCTTATTTGCAGTGAAGGCCTCTTTATTACCCACTTGACTACATCAGG
Organism: Massospora cicadina; assembly: GCA_022478985.1. Classification (NCBI taxonomy): domain Eukaryota; kingdom Fungi; phylum Entomophthoromycota; class Entomophthoromycetes; order Entomophthorales; family Entomophthoraceae; genus Massospora; species Massospora cicadina. The sequence goes on from JAKSZP010013379.1 coordinate 2,077, forward strand.
GGCTGTAAAATGCACCTATAACCTTCCAGTGAGCAATGGATCACATTTTACAATATATTAAGTTAAGTTGTGTGATCATCTATCTTGATGATATCATAGTCCTTTCTAAAACTTACAGTGATAATCTTACTCATTTAAAAGAAGTTTTTCAACGCTTAAGTGCGTCTAACATTAAGTTAAAGCCACCAAAATGTACTTTTTTGCAGAAGAAATTTGATTTCCTCGGACACACCATCTCATGAGAAGGGATTCAGCCCTTACAAGATAAGGATAAAGCTATTTTTACAAAATCTGCTCCTAAAAACCTCTGAGATATCCAGGCCTTTTTGTTCATGATGGGGTATGACCATCAACTCATCCCATTGTTCTCCAATCTTAGTGAGGCTCTCATTTGACTACTGGCTAAGAACGCTCCTTTCTAGTATAAACTGAACAAAAGCCACTTTTTAGACGCTTAAGCAATAGTTACAAAAACATTCTATGCTCTGTCACCCAGATTATAGTAAACCTTTTACCTGTTTACTGAAGCCGCTTACTATGCCGTTGGAATTATTCTGGCTTAATTGATTGAAAACGGTTTAGATCATCCAGTTTTATACTTAAGCAAGATGGCATTTAAATTTGAACGCAACTACAGCATCACATATAAGGAGTGCCTTGCTGTCTTATGAGCGGTGAACCATTATCACCCTTTCTTGCATGGAACTACCTTCACAGTGGTTACTTACCACGTCTCCTTAAAATGGCCACAAAATATGAAGAATCCTACTTACGACTAGCTCGTTGGGTTTTAAGCTCCTACACTATGATATAAAGATTGAGCACTGAGCTGGAACCCGCCACATGAATGCTGTTGGGTTGACTCAATTACCTAATCTTTATTTAGATAATAGTAAAGCTGAGAGATTACACGACCCCTTATGACCCCTGATGCCTGGGACGATTGGGATGACCCCATTAATAAAATGTTAATGAGATACTTCCATAACACTAAGGTGGAGAGCGGGAAGTTATATAAAAAAGGAGAGCAAAATGGCTGCCCTATCTTTGACCCTCAGAACGGGCACCTGCCATCCTGGAGGTCCACTCTACCCTTATGCACGGTGAAGTGAGAAAACCTTATGTGTGGATTAGCAATTGGTACTACTGGGAGGTAACCATAGGCTATATTATCAAAGTCCTAGATGCCTGCTTAGCTTTCAAAATGCAATCCAAACTCAAGATCAAATATCATCATCCCCCTACTATCCTTCAGCAATCATTCCACATGAAAAGTTTAGATTTGGTAGGTCCTCTCCCTCAGACTACCAGTAAGAGTTGCTACATACTAGTAGGTATTGTTCACTTCACGAAATGGATTGAAGCAGTGGCTCTCCCAGCCCAAACTGCGAAAGCTACCGCCACCCTCCTTCATCAGTATATCTTCTCCACCCATGGTTGCCCTAAGTTCTCCTCAATGGCAACTAGAAGAATTTCATCTCCATAGTGGCAAAGATCCTGGCTACTTCCATGAAAGCACAACAAATCTTCTCAGCTCCCTATAACCCTTTGATAAATGGTACACTTAAATAGTGATTGGAATCTCTGGATCCACACTATGAAAAAAGCCACATCTGACTCTATAAACTGGGTCAGTTCTTGCCCTATATCCTTATAGCCTTTCATATTATTTATCACCAGATTCTCAAAATGTCTCCATTCTACATTCTATATGGATGAGAACCTGGGGTACCCGCTCTCCTAGATAATGATATCTTTTCTGCTAGGACTGAAGATCCAGAAAAGGCCACTAAGAGGTTGTTTAAACACCATCCACCTACAATCTGATGCTATAACTGATTTAGCTAAAACCATCATCAAAGAAGGACAAGCATTTAATGAGCTTAGACCTACTCTACCCTCAATATTAAATATCTGACCTGGCTTTAAGTCATCATAACCAGTCTACTCCCAGAAGCGAGAAGATTGGTTTCATTAGGAAAGTACCTTTCATCGTCACCTATAAGAGGGGTGATGAATATTATATCAAGTCTATTGTTTCTGGAGTTGCTATCAACTGAGTACATGGATGTTTTCTATGCCTCTATTCGCCTCCCAGCATTCTTAACGGGGTAATTTTAGACAATTGGTTGTATGACTAGTCAATAAGAATTTTTGGTGCTAAATAGACTTATTCATGCTGTTGAGGTTACTTTGAACCCCCAGTGGAACAGGTGAACTGACATGAACTTCCACCCATGCAACAGCTTGAATTTAATGCAACTTCCAAAGCGTAAAAAACCCCTTTTTATAGACCTGAAGGGGGTTCATGGGGATAAAGATGTTTTACCATTAACCAAACTAAGAACTCTGGTAATAAGCTGGACTGAAAATATTTTCAAAATGGCTGGTTAAGAGACTATATGATTATGTTACCCTATGGGTGTGTCATCCCAGCTGTCGTCTCAACACCTAAAAATTAAATCCAATTGAAATAAAAAGATTTATGAGAGCTCTGAAAGCTGAATCGTCATTTGCCTAAATTGAGCTACCCCTACCTATTATGATTCCTCTCACCCATCCAATTCTAGCCTTTATGTACCCTAATTACTGGGAGTCATTTTGTAATAAGGGATCACCTTTTATCCCAAATTTCAATATCAATAAAATAATAAATTTACTTATATCTGTGGTCTTCTTTTATACCAAGAATCTAAAACAAGCGGTTGAGAGCTGTAATACTCCAGTGAGGGTTCTTTTGTTGAAATCCTGTGCCAAAGCACCTGTGAGCACCCTGATGCCAGGATTTCAACAAGGACCAAGAAGTGGTAAAAAGCCTGCTCATCCCCTTATCAACTAGGGAAAACTAGCTCATTTTGTTGATTAGAGGTGGATGATGGCTTATCCCCTGTAGGTTACTCGTTTATCCCCTCTTCTCACCACCAGGGAATTGGTGGAGAAGGTCAAGGAGTATATCAGGAGGTGGTGGTGGTAAAAACCATCTCCAATAGCAAGGGTGAAACTATCCATTTCTAAGATGGCTTCCCATCTAGTTTGAGTTTCACTAATAGTGGTAAGTCAATACTTGGCAAAATGGAATATTTTGAATTGTTCTCTAATTTCAAAGTCACCCCTCCAACTTTCACCCCTAATGCCAGTGAAGATGATCCTGACCCAACAGGTTTGGGTGTTCCAAATTTATCTGATTAAAATATTAGACCATCTTTACCTTCCCAGGTATTGGGTGCACCCTGTCAGCTTTCACACAAAGTATTGCCAGCTCGCCAGGTAGTTCTGCGCTGGAAAAAATCCATGTAACAAAATTGATACTGTTCCAGATGGTTAGGTCAGATATAAATCAACATCAATAGCAGATTATATAATAATCCTCTGTTCCTCAATTTTTAATATATTCCCAGGAGTTTATGCACCGTTATCCTATTCTTCAAATAAAGAGTTTAGAGGGCAGCAGTCCCCAGCAGGTCCTAACGTCTTTACATTTTCACTCCTCCCTTCCATCATTTGTATAAATATAGAACCTTCTGATTTTTAACTATTTATCAAATTAAGAAATTAGATAATAATTTCCAGTATGGGTTCCAATTTTAAGTTTAGCTGGCTGATGTAAGTATTCTCCCTACTCACCTTAAATCAAACTTCTTAGATGGCTGTACTAGCGGTATTCTGGTTGTTGCTCTGGGTAGTAACTAATAAAGTGTGGCAGTGCAGTTTAATTATTTAACAAGCTCCATGGCTGTACAATCACTTAACTCAACTGTAATCTTATTTTCACCTTTTATTGACATCTTAAAACCAAACTAATAGTATATTGTAAATTAAAGTGAATACAAAGTTAGCTTTGGGTGCAATTTTATTATTGATTAATAACTTGATAATGGAATGTGAGTAAACCTTTCCCAAGTAAAAAATCTTGATGGAGTTTGCAGACATCTTAAAACTTCCTAAAGTTGGGTAAAGCGTGATGGGAAGTTAGAGCCTTGATCAACCTATCTGGAGCGGTAGACGGATTTACTTTTATAATCTACCCTAATTCTCATAAAATTCCCCTCATCCAGATATAAAATGAGAAGGTACTTTTTTTCCTGAGGGTATCCCAATTTGATAATACTATATATAAGTTAAATCGCTGGGGTATAGTATTTTCATGGGAATCTCACTAACAAATGCTCAAACCTGAGGGAACCATAAAAGCCCATAGCATGTACCAAGGAGATAATTCTCCACTTTATTTGGTGATAATAGGATAAAGAAACAAAATCATTGTAAAAATCTCTTTTTTGGGATAAAGATATATTCACCTTTCGGACTAAACTCACGTTTAAAGGAGGTTGAGTAAAGCTTAGATCATCTCCACCTGTTTGTCATGGATTTGTCTGAAAAGAATTGGACTGGGCTCCCAATCAGGGTGCATGAGCGCCCAGTGGAGAGCCCAGAATGCCATAGAACAGAGGTCCAAGCGACTTGTATGAGTGGAGTTCTATTAGGGATGTGAGTAAAGAAAAAGGTCATTAACGTACCAAAGGCCCCAAGGAAAACCAGCTGGTTGCAATGGGGGCAACTGCAAGTCTTGTGGGGGAAACCCCCAAGGATGGGAGAGGCAGGTAGGATGACGACTCCTCCAGGGTTCACGGTTGCTGGCCTTCAGATTCAAACAAGTGAGCTTGCATACCAGTGAGGGGTGACACAAGGGCTGTCATGCAATAAGGGGTGAGATCAGAGGAGGGATGGACCTGCAAAGGGGTCAGGGCTGAGCTTTTTCCTGAATGGGGTGCTCCAGGCCCCACAAGTGGGCTGAACCATCAGCAGGCAGGTCCAGTATGGACCCCAAGTCTGCAAGCGGTGAGGCAGGGCCAATCTGGTGCTGCTCCAACTGGGGAGCAATTTAAAAAATTTCAGCAGTAAAACAGATGGGAGGGTTCACATTAAATGGATACACAATAATGAATGTGACAGCAGGTTTGTTGTTGGGGGCAAGCTGGTTTATTGCATTTATGATCCATAACCACGTGGCAGGGTTGAGTGACCAGATAAAAAAGTCAGCAAACATCAGGATAAGGACTTGGGTGACAGCGTGCTTCACCAGATCAATTGGTGGAATTTTTAGTAGAAAAAGTAAAGCGGATGGAGGCTGCAGCTAGTTGAATGGGGCATTCTTGGTTTATTGAGCGCAAAGTGTGAGAAGATAAGAGAATGAGCTGACAACCACCCCAGGTGGGGCAGTTGCCTTAAGTACTGGGTAAATTGCATAGGGGAGGTAATATTGGATTGGTTATTTGGGGTTTGGTGATGGGATTTGGTTGGCTGGTGGGGAGGGGATGTTAAAAATCTTGGCAAAGGTAGAAAAACCTTTGCAAATTTTTTCACATTTTTGGGACCAAACCAAGTCGATGGTGCCAATCTGGGCCCTAATCATCTGAGCTGGCCTGTTTGCATGGTTTGGATTTTCCAGATTCATTCTGGAAGGCTGGGGCTGCTGGGCTGAGTTGTTTGAAAACTGGTCTGAACTCTCAATTGGGCTACTTGTGCAATCTGAACTTCCTGAATCCATCTCAGAGAGTTTTTCAACAGGTCTGGGTCATTTGGAGCCTGGTTCAAGATCTGAATCATGCCTTGACCTGATTTCTGGTACCAGCCGGTCTATGCCAGCTTCCCTCAGACTGGAATTTTTATACCAGTCTTAAATGTTGATGCAGGCTATTTCCTCAAAATTTGGACATAGTTTGCCTGGGGAATGGGGGGTCCCAGGGGCCTGTCCATGGCCCCTGGCATGCATAATCTCTCTGCAGACCCCCTCTATTAAATTTACCAGGGTTGAGGAGGTGGGGAAGGGGTGGGAATGGGTTATTCTTGGGGGGAATAGTGGTCACCCAGCACTCATCTACCATGTGCAACAAGTTGCTCGCCTATGACAGGTGTCCACTTGGGCCTTTGTGTCAGGTGAACAGCAAGTAAGAATTAGACTGACCTGCCAGCCAGGGTGCCAGAGCACCCGAATGGCAAACCAGAATGCCCAAGGCACTGCTGCTGATATGATAAATATGGAACTGGAAAGGAGTTCCATTAATATATGCCAGTGAGCCAGAATTTTGTATAGGCACAAGATAAAGTACCAGATGCACATGGCTGTTAACCCTAGGGGTACAAGAGCATCAGCAGATAAGGCGGCTTAATTTTAAATTTAAATTTTATTTGAGGTGGGCTGACCTGGGGATGATACTGCACCAATTGAGGGGAAATTAAATGAATGGGAAAGGAGGGTAAAATCTGGAAAACCTCTATGCATGGTGTATGATAGGCCAGGAACTCCATGGACTGCCTTTGCTATTTGCTATCTCAGTTTGGGGCATTGGTGCACAATGCCAACACAGTCAGTCATCCCCTACCCAAAGTTCCTGTACCAGAATTGAACTTGGGAGGCAGTGGTAGAGGTTCCTATTCTACCAATGGGGTATCCTCCCCTAAGGCAGCTTAATTTTTAACATATAAAAACTGAATTTTTGGGGAAGGTTGTTTTAATATTAAATTTAAGTAAGAAAGATTTGACCAACAATTTTCTCAGTGTGATGCAACTGATTAAATAGTCATTGATTTGGAGGGGAAACAAGCTGGGATTGGGTCCCACAAGTTCAACCTAACTAGTAAATTATTTGGGAATGGGCAGGTTAGTTCCTGGGAACTGACATTGAAAAATTTGGTAGCAGGCCAAGTCGCTGTCAGTTTGACCTCAAACATTTAAACCAAGGCTTGACTACATTTCTGACAGTTGGTGTGATGGCATTTGGCCTGATGAGCAGCGGGAATCCCCCAAGGCCACCCCACATAGGGGTGGGCCCATTTGGTTGGAAATGGGTTCAGGACACCCAACCTGCCCATGCTCAGTCATTGGGCCATCTGTTCAGTCAGTGGTATTGCATCAGGTGCAATGCCCAATTTTCCAGCAAGAAGCTTTGAAACATTGTCAATGGTGTCCGATGCTATTACCTGCCCATTGGGGGTGATGCCTGACAGATTTGGGAGGGGGGATATTTTTCTAGGAAAATGGCCCAATTGATGCCCAAAGGACATTCCCTAGGACTTACACTTTGGCCCTCTTTTTGTTCAGAAGGGGTGTTGCTCCTATCCAGTTGTGGGGGCTGGTCTTCAGGACTTATACTGTTACTGATCTCTATATAACAAAAAGTCATTGTGGAGGTATGTTAGTATTTCCAATTTGCTAGACTACTATCCTTACTGCAACCAGACTTGGCACATATTTTAAGCAACTGGCCAACCAAATTAGGCAGGTTTTCTAAACCATATTGATATAATTAAAAAGTTAGATATAAGATATTAAAAGGATATGATATTAAATGGGAATTTTAATCTCATTTCATTTAGCTTTTTTGGTGTTAATAGGTTGATTTGATAGGCTCAGTAGTTTTGGTAAGTTTGGTTTGGTGGCTAATTTGTTGATTTATTAGGTTCAAATACTTGTGTGGGATACCCCAGTGGTAGAGTGTGGACCCTCTACCGCTGCCTCCCCAAGTTTGATCCTGGTAATGAACTTTGGGTAGGGGATGATTATGACTGTGTTGTTTTTGCACACCAATGCCCCAAACTGAGATAGCAAATAGCAAAGGCGATCCATGGAGTTCCTGGCCTATCATACACCATGCATAAAGGTTTTCCAGATTTTATCCTCCTTTCCCATTTTCTTCACTTACCTTCATTGGTGCAGTATTGTCCCCAGGTCAGCTTACCTTGAATAAAATCTAAAAATATAAAAATTAGGTTCAAATACTTCCTAAATTTATTGTTGGCCATTGGTAATAGGAAATGGTTTAATTAGGAACCATCTGGTGATTATGAATCCAAGTGACGTGGGGAATCAGCCTATACTTTATAAAACTTAACCCTAATCTATCAAAAATTGGTGTAAATTAAAAAAGTTGATATCTAACCTATTAACATGCCGCTTGAGTCATTTTAATGGCATGATATTAATCTCTTAGCATAATATATGAGGCCAATTTGCATGATCAGACCAGATGCCCTATCTTGTACAATCATTTTCTAGATAAGGATATCGCTTAAAAGATTAATTAGGGTATTTTATTGGGTCTTCATTTTATGATTTGATTTCGTTCAATTCAAAGGGCTGGGTAAGAAGTTGGGCTCCAAGGCCTACAATCTTAGCATTTAAACAAGCTACTTAGAGGCTTCAATTATCTCTTTATGTGTTTAATTATAGAAGAAAGTCATCCAACCATAGATGGAAACTAACCAGATTATGCTTTTATAACCTGTTCCAATACCGGTGGTTTAGTTAGAACGATCCCCGATATTTTTACTAGTTTTGCTGAATGTAGGCTTCGGAGGGAAGCTCTGAGCTAACATTTAAGGTTAATTTGATGCTTCAGACTTCCTTATCTGTCAGGAAAGGTACCGGATAGTTTACCAGCTCACGGGCAGGATCACCTAGCCTTTTAAATTGAGTTGAAGGAAGTTCCAACCAATGGCATGCTGAAGCTGCAGGTCGATGGGTGCAAAGCTATTCCACGGCAACAAACGCTGACAATTCTAGTAGTGGGCATTAAGATGTTAAAATACGATATATGTATGAGATTATTTCCACATTAAATCATCTTGTTCTCAGTATACTAGCTTTTACTGTAATTGGGGTTTTAGTTGATTTAGGATGGAAGTACCTAGATATTATAACTGAACCTTTATCGGCTCAGATTCGTGTTCCCTGTCATCATACAGGAAAATTGTGTTAAAAGTTTATAACCTCATGAACCTGTGCGGAACCACTTTTCAACCCCATAAAAAGTTTGCTTTCTATGATGGTCAAAAATATGAATGAACGATATCATAAGCTTTAGGTACTTTTGTTGCATGGCCGTTTTAAAGCTGAACCTTGATTGGTAAAATTAGATCCCTATTTACCCCATCCACTTGCCTATGACCTGAAGATCCTGAATTGACAGGGCAGTATCATAATTAGGCTGGATAATATTCTGACCTGGGTTGAAATCACCCGACAGCTTTTTGATGGAATTAAGTAATCTAATCTATAGCTAGGATCATCTTTGGTTAGGGGACGGTAGTATCGGGGTGGATTGCTAAAATATAAAAGGTTATATAGTGTATCCATTTTATACGTTGCCCTGTTCGTAGTTCTGATAAAATTTTAGCGTATGTGATGGTTGATGTTAGAGAGCTTACCAAATCTATGAAAATTGTAATGATAAAAGTAGATGTAATCTCTGGCCGGCATAACTTTATCATAACTATAGCACCTTAGTAATTTCTAAACTCTCCAAGTGGATTTTGATACCTTTTTCATACCTGAAACTGCAAGCCTATTAAAAGGTTTAATTTCGGTAAAATTGTCAGAGTTAACTTGGTATAAGCAAAAGATATTGGTGCCATAAGCCTTTTAATCAGATATGAACTCAGATCCCAAATTTATACGCCCCTCCCAAGTTGAAGGTTATAGGGGGTAGCTTAACGTCTTAGTATGGAAAACTTTAGTTACGTACCGGGGTTACCTTCCAGCTTGGATCTAGATCGATCACACAAATTATAATAGTTTTAAATGTGGATCTCCAACTTGATGAAGCGCACACAGATCTAACCCAGGTTTGGACTATAATACCTTCACCCCATAAATGATATAATCGCCGAGGCGATCCATTTGCGGCAACTGGTTGGTTAGATTAACCTAGCTTTTAGAGTTTTAACAAGTTTTAGCTTCACGGGGTTCCACAGCCCAAAGTTAGGTTTTACAGCAGTGAGCTCCATGGCTCTTAAGTTAAAGTTAAATATCATAGGGTATCAGCTTAGCAAACTATTTTTTCAGCTGCTCTTGCATTGTCACTCCAGCTGGTAAAAGTGACTGATGAAACAAAAGTCTAAAGATAAACGGGGACCCCAAATCCAAACCCCACCTAACTGAAATTGCATTGAAACCACCGACTACTCACTCCGACCTAAGGGTATACCTACGTGACTCAAGTCAACTAAAAGTCCCAGCGACTTGTACAGAGGCATAGATGGACTTATAGCCAGCTGTAAAGTTATGCGATACCAACTACATTACATTTTGGAGGCATAGGTGGACTTATGGCCAGCTGTAAAGTTATGCGATACCAACTACATTTTATTTTGGAGGCATAGGTGGACTTATGGCCAGCTGTAAAGTTATGCGATACCAACTACATTTCATTTTGGAGGCATAGGTGACTTATGGCCAGCTGTAAAGTTATGCGATACCAACTACATTTCATTTTGGAGGCATAGGTGGACTTATGGCCAGCCGTAAAGTTATGCGATACCAACTACATTTCATGCATAGGTGGATACCAACGATACCAACATTTCATTTTGCATAGATGGACTTATGGCCAGCCGTAAAGTTGGATTTCATTTTGGAGGCATAGGTGGACTTATGGCCAGCTGTAAAGTTATGCGATACCAACTACATTTCATTTTGGAGGCATAGGTGGACTTATGGCCAGCTGTAAAGTTATGCGATACCAACTACATTTCATTTTGGAGGCATAGGTGGACAGCTGATACCAACTACATTTCATTTTGGAGGCATAGGTGGACTTATGGCCAGCTGTAAAGTTATGCGATACCAACTACATTTCATTTTGGAGGCATAGGTGGACTTATGGCCAGCTGTAAAGTTATGCGATACCAACTACATTTCATTTTGGAGGCATAGGTGGACTTATGGCCAGCTGTAAAGTTATGCGATACCAACTACATTTCATTTTGGAGGCATAGGTGGACTTATGGCCAGCTGTAAAGTTATGCGATACCAACTACATTTCATTTTGGAGGCATAGGTGGACTTATGGCCAGCTGTAAAGTTATGCGATACCAACTACATTTCATTTTGGAGGCATAGGTGGACTTATGGCCAGCTGTAAAGTTATGCGATACCAACTACATTTCATTTTGGAGGCATAGGTGGACTTATGGCCAGCTGTAAAGTTATGCGATACCAACTACATTTCATTTTGGAGGCATAGGTGGACTTATGGCCAGCTGTAAAGTTATGCGATACCAACTACATTTCATTTTGGAGGCATAGATGGACTTATGGCCAGCCGTAAAGTTATGCGATACCAACTACATTTCATTTTGGAGGCATAGGTGGACTTATGGCCAGCTGTAAAGTTATGCGATACCAACTACATTTCATTTTGGAGGCATAGATGGACTTATGGCCAGCCGTAAAGTTATGCGATACCAACTACATTTCATTTTGGAGGCATAGGTGGACTTATGGCCAGCTGTAAAGTTATGCGATACCAACTACATTTCATTTTGGAGGCATAGGTGGACTTATGGCCAGCCGTAAAGTTATGCGATACCAACTACATTTCATTTTGGAGGCATAGGTGGACTTATGGCCAGCTGTAAAGTTATGCGATACCAACTACATTTCATTTTGGAGGCATAGGTGGACTTATGGCCAGCTGTAAAGTTATGCGATACCAACTACATTTCATTTTGGAGGCATAGGTGGACTTATGGCCAGCTGTAAAGTTATGCGATACCAACTACATTTCATTTTGGAGGCATAGGTGGACTTATGGCCAGCTGTAAAGTTATGCGATACCAACTACATTTCATTTTGGAGGCATAGATGGACTTATGGCCAGCTGTAAAGTTATGCGATACCAACTACATTTCATTTTGGAGGCATAGGTGGACTTATGGCCAGCTGTAAAGTTATGCGATACCAACTACATTTCATTTTGGAGGCATAGGTGGACTTATGGCCAGCCGTAAAGTTATGCGATACCAACTACATTTCATTTTGGAGGCATAGGTGGACTTATAGCCAGCTGTAAAGTTATGCGATACCAACTACATTTCATTTTGGAGGCATAGATGGACTTATGGCCAGCCGTAAAGTTATGCGATACCAACTACATTTCATTTTGGAGGCATAGGTGGACTTATGGCCAGCTGTAAAGTTATGCGATACCAACTACATTTCATTTTGGAGGCATAGATGGACTTATGGCCAGCCGTAAAGTTATGCGATACCAACTATATTTCATTTTGGAGGCATAGGTGGACTTATGGCCAGCTGTAAAGTTATGCGATACCAACTACATTTCATTTTGGAGGCATAGATGGACTTATGGCCAGCCGTAAAGTTATGCGATACCAACTACATTTCATTTTGGAGGCATAGGTGGACTTATGGCCAGCTGTAAAGTTATGCGATACCAACTACATTTCATTTTGGAGGCATAGGTGGACTTATGGCCAGCTGTAAAGTTATGCGATACCAACTACATTTCATTTTGGAGGCATAGGTGGACGTAAAGTTTTATGGCCAGCTGTAAAGTTATGCGATACCAACTACATTTCATTTTGGAGGCATAGATGGACTTATGGCCAGCTGTAAAGTTATGCGATACCAACTACATTTCATTTTGGAGGCATAGATGGACTTATGGCCAGCTGTAAAGTTATGCGATACCAACTACATTTCATTTTGGAGGCATAGGTGGACTTATGGCCAGCTGTAAAGTTATGCGATACCAACTACATTTCATTTTGGAGGCATAGGTGGACTTATGGCCAGCTGTAAAGTTATGCGATACCAACTACATTTCATTTTGGAGGCATAGGTGGACTTATTATGGCCAGCTGTAAAGTTATGATACCAACTACATTTCATTTTGGAGGCATAGGTGGACTTATGGCCAGCTGTAAAGTTATGCGATACCAACTACATTTCATTTTGGAGGCATAGGTGGACTTATGGCCAGCTGTAAAGTTATGCGATACCAACTACATTTCATTTGGAGGCATAGGTGGACTTATGGCCAGCGATACCAACTACATTTCATTTTGGAGGCATAGATGGACTTATGGCCAGCTGTAAAGTTATGCGATACCAACTACATTTCATTTTGGAGGCATAGATGGACTTATGGCCAGCCGTAAAGTTATGCGATACCAACTACATTTCATTTTGGAGGCATAGGTGGACTTATGGCCAGCTGTAAAGTTATGCGATACCAACTACATTTCATTTTGGAGGCATAGGTGGACTTATGGCCAGCTGTAAAGTTATGCGATACCAACTACATTTCATTTTGGAGGCATAGGTGGACTTATGGCCAGCTGTAAAGTTATGCGATACCAACTACATTTCATTTTGGAGGCATAGGTGGACTTATGGCCAGCTGTAAAGTTATGCGATACCAACTACATCTCATTTGGAGGCATAGGTGGACTTATGGCCAGCTGTAAAGTTATGCGATACCAACTACATTTCATTTTGGAGGCATAGATGGACTTATGGCCAGCTGTAAAGTTATGCGATACCAACTACATTTCATTTTGGAGGCATAGGTGGACTTATGGCCAGCTGTAAAGTTATGCGATACCAACTACATTTCATTTTGGAGGCATAGGTGGACTTATGGCCAGCCGTAAAGTTATGCGATACCAACTACGTTTCACTTTGGGTACTTCAACCAGCTCAAGTGTTCTAATTTTGGTACAGCGGTTGGCACCCATCCCACCATTTTGGTTAACCCTAGATTTATGGTCAGCCCGACTTGGCCCATAAACTTCTGCCGCCAAACTTATATAAACTCCTTTATGGGTGGGTAGGTTTAACAACGGAATGAGATCTAACCTGTAGATCGGGTAAGCACAAAAGTTTGCCAAGACCCCTTTTTGATAATGGACTTTAGGGTGGGTTGGTAGGCCACGGCTGCATCGGTGGTGGTAATAAGGGTAAGCAAAAAACGGTAGGGTCCAAGTAGCCATCCCCCAAACTTGGAACTGGATCTCCACCCCAGTAAGCCTTCTATTTAACGTTGGCATTTGGGTTTGGACCATGCAGGGTTAGAGGCGGGAGGCGAGGTAGTGGGGGATCTGGTGGGACGGGACGTTGGTGTAGCCGGCCTGGCGCATGACGAAGCTGGCCTTCCCAGCTGTGAGCGACCGAAGCGCCGAGGAGTAGCCCAGCAGCGACGAAAGGGGCACCTCCGCCTCGACCGTGCTTTTGGCGAGCTGATCGGACGCCTCGTTGCCAAGGGCAATGACGCGCCCGTTGCGCGACCCCGTAAGGTCGGAGAGGACCTGGCCCAGGTAGGCGGAATGGGTGGTCAATGTAACGTGCATGACCGGCTCTAGGAGCGCGAGCAACTTGGATTGGCGAGTAAGCGAAGCCAGAGCCAACATGGCGCACTGGGATAGCGCGCCGAAGGTGGTGAGCTCGGGGCCAAAGTGGGTGATGTCGGTGACGCGAAGGTGGGTGCGCACGAGTGGGAACCCTAAAGGCCCCCCGCGGCAGATGGCCGAGTTGAGGCCCTCGCGGACGGCACGTTCGACTTCGGGGGCGGGGAGGCGCCCGGCGGTATCCCCCACGAGCTTCAGGTTCACCTCCACAAGGTTGTCGCCAGCGGAGTTTGAACCGTCGAGGGGGCCAACGCGGAGGGTGAGGCTGGCCTTGGCGGGCTTGCCAAGCAGGCTGCCTTGGAAAGTGTGGGTGGTGGCCCCTTCCGCCACAAAGGCCTCGCGGTAGGCGATGACCACCTTGCCCATCTCGGCCTTGACTCGGAGGTCGTTGCGCAGGCGATCCTTGACAACCTCCAGATGCAACTCCCCCATCCCGCTGAGCAAAGTTTGGCCAGAGTCCGGGTCGCGCTGGACCTGTAGCGAAGGGTCCTCCAGCACAAGGTTCTGAAGGGCCTCCTGCAGGGCGGGCTCATCAACGTTCGACGCGGGCTCGACGGCACACATAAAGACGGGGGCGGGGAGCGGCAGACGCGGCAACTGAAGCGAAGCCTCGCCCTTTGCCCGGGTGGCCGACAGCAAAGTGTCGCCCGTACGGGTCGCCCTGAGCCCAAGCAAGACCCCAATGTTACCGGCGCCAATTTCGGGAATTTCCTCGTACTCATCGGCGTACATCTGCAGTATCCTCACGACGCGCTCGCGCTTACCGCCGCCGGAGCTGTTAATGAGCGAGGCACGGGCGGTGAGCGTTCCCGAGTACACCCGCACAAACGTCATTGGCCCACGCTGGGGATCGACAATCACCTTGAACGCCAGAGCCGTGAGCGGCCCCCGCGGGTTTAAAGGTACCGGAATCTGGATGCCGTCGGCCAGGGTGGCTTGCGGCGCTGGCCGGTCGAGGGGCGAAGGTAAGAATTCCAAGATCCCGTCCAAAAGCGGCTGGATCCCGAGGTTCTTCAGCGCCGCACCGCACAGCACCGGCACCCCGGTAGCGTTGAGGCACGCGCGCCGGATCCCACCCCTGAGCTCGCCCGCGGAGAGGGCTTGGGCCGAGCCCACCTCCAAAAGGTGCTCCAGCACCCGGTCATCCAGATCCGCCACCGCCTCCACCAAAGCCTCGCGCGCCCGCTTCGCCATCGTTACCCACTCCGGCTGGCTCGTGAGGAGCGCGTCCAGCGGGGTGCGGACGACCGCGTACGCCTTCGCGGGGGCGGAACCTTGCGGTTCAAAGCTCAACCGCTCGAGCGCCACGATATCCAAGATTCCGACCAACTCGCCATGGGCGGAGATTAGCGGCCAATGGCACACCAGAGGGTTGGCTTGTAGCCGCGACCGGATCTGGGCCACCGTCGCTTCGAAGTCGGCCCCCACCCGGTCCAGCTTGTTCACAAACGCGATGCGGGGCAGCTGGTACCGGTCCGCCTGCTCCCACACCCCCTCGGTCTGGGCTTCCACCCCCGCCACGGCGTCCAGGATGGTGACGGCGCCGTCCAGCACCCGGATGCTGCGCTCCACCTCCATTTTGAAGTCGACGTGCCCCGGCGTGTCGATCAGGTTGATCCGGTAACCCTTCCACCCAAAGGTGATCGCGGCGGACTGGATCGTGATCCCGCGCTCCCGCTCCTGCTGGAGGTAGTCCATCACGGTGTCCCCGGTATCCACATCTGGCCCAAATATTTAACCCCCGCTTGGCGTGGTGGTAAAAAGAAACTAGGCGAAACGGGCAATGTTATGCCGTCAAACCCCCGAAAAGCATCAAACGCCAAATTTTTAACTGGGCGATAAAGGGTGCAATAACGGGTACGCTCAATAACATATCGAAACCGAACCCCCTTAAGATTAAAGTTGGGGCCGGGTGGGTAAAAACTTGGCGGGGGTGAGGTGGCCTTACCTCCGAACTTTCGGGTGAACCCCGAGTAGAACAGCATCCTCTCCGTGGTGGTGGTCTTGCCTAAAAAAGCAAATTTAACGGCTAGGCTCACCAGTTACGCGAATTGAGAACGGAACTTGAACTGGGTCACCCAAAAGGTACGCCTGGACTTAAAAAACGCGAGTTTAAACCAGCCTAGAGGTGGCGGCCTTCCGAACGAAAGCTTAGGTTGATGTAACTTTTAAACTCGGGTAAACCCACCAAACCGAGCCGCCCAATCTCACCCCAAAAACCCCTAACGTCCAAATAAACCAGCACTTATAACAACCTCAACTCAGCCCAATACCAAAGTAAAAAACCTTACGCACCAGCATCGATATGGGCGACGATCCCGATATTCCGGACCCTACCGAGCTCAGCGAGTTCCCGAGTTGTAAGTTGAACCCCACCCACCACGTTATCCTTCAACAGGTTCAAACCGCTTAACGGCCGGCGGACTATAACCTCAACCCGGGGTCCATCCCCAGCACGCCGATAGTTTAACCCAACCCTATAACGCGGGTTGATCAAGCTAACCCAATAAGTTCGGGGTATAGGTGGGATGACGACCCCGACAAGGTGATACCTTCGTAGGGAGTTTAACCGAACCTGAGTAAATTGACCTCGCATCAAGGTTCCGCGTGATACGTTTGGGGTTGGGTGTGAACTAAGTTCGTGGTGGGTTGGGTAATTTTATATCCTTCATACGTAGACCGTACGGTTTTTTTAAATAGTTTAAACGTCGGATCAGGTTTATTCGTGTTCCGTAGGAGGTTTTTCGTTGGGGAGGCTTTGGGGTTTTATTTAGAAACCCACCGTGCCATTAACCCCTCCGCCCCACAAAAAAATAAACTTTATCCATCGGTATAAAATCTCACCTAAAGAGGATTAAAAACCCCTGTAGCATCTTGGATTTTTTTAAGGTGGGCGGATATAATAAAAACCAAACTCCAGATTTTAATATTGTCACCCTTATCCACCTTAACCACTTTAATTTTATTTTATACCCATCCCATCAATATAGCAAAATAGTTTATAAGGTTAGGGTATCTCAGTAAACCGCTTAACCCAACAGTTTAACGTAAATCCCAACTTAAAATAAATTACCTATCCCCAGTCAAAAATTTTATAAATTATGAAAGATCTTAAACCTTACGTATAAAAACATGCTCCACCTTCGAAACCGTTATAAGCTTTTATCCTTTACCTATATTTTGAGCGGTATTTTATATACCCGAGTATCCATTGCCCACCCTTTGCTAAGGCGCCCCAAAATAAATTGGGTGGGTACAGGTAATTGTAAAGGTTGAGTGGTTTAAACCATAGGAGCGTTGGATTTGGAACTCTGAAGCGTAGCACATGGGTTAGTATGCTCATTCATACTATGATCACATATAAATTTCTGTAAAAGGTATACTTAGTCATGGGTGGTAGCTCCAACAACCATCAAATAGCTAGCTCAAACCCCTTTTGTTCGTTCTCTACTCCAGGCATTTAATGTATTTAAGCAGCCAACTTGCTATTAAACGTTAGATATTCCAACTCCAGTTTAAAGTTGACTTTCCTGTAAACCGCATACCTGATTTTTAGGCCAGTTCCCTCTGTTCCTATCTTCACCCCTGGCATAAGGATGTATATACCCAGACAACTGACTTATACTTTTGATTGTTAGATACCTTCCCTCCAGTTAAGCTAGGATGACTTTCCTATAGACCAAATCCATGATTTTTTAGGCCAATGCCCTTTGTTCCTAGCTTCACCCATGGCATATGGATTTATATAGCCAGAGAAATGACTTTCTTAACCTGTTGTTTATTAAATTTTCCCCTCCAGTGAGGTGATGATTGTTGGACATTTGCCCTCCCAGCTTCAAGAAAATAATGTTTGGGTCAAAATAGGCCAAAAGGGGGAAATTTTGGATATTTACAATTTGCAATGATGATAAGAGCGTTTTAAGTAATTTTAACAATATTATCAGTCAAAAGACCCTAGTTGATTCTTTGTGGAACCCCACAAATTGGGGTAACACTTTTACAAAATAATATACAGACAAATAGCATGAAGTTGGGAAGTCAAATTGCCCTGACCACACAGGGGAACCTGGGGAGCCCATCAGAGGTTTCTCCCCAGGTCACATCTAGTTCAAAGCAAACACCTAAGCGGGGACCACCCCTTTTATAGGCTTGGCAGAGGTCCCCCAAGGTGCAATAATTTTCTCTAATGGGGATTGGCTAAAATATATTAACTTGTTACCTCATGGATATTTCTTGCCTAAAAATAACTCCCAAGCTGTCGTTCAACCAAAGTGAAGTGAGTTTTTCAATCTAAGATGGGCTGAATTTATATATTTTCTAATTCAGACTATACTAAGCTATTCCAAGTTTACCATTGAATTGCCTTAGACCCTTGATACAGTTTAAATACTAAATGGTCAGATATTGAAAAAGTTCATTTTAGCCTTTATATAAATAAATTAGTCATGAAATCCTGTGGCGACCAGCACCAGCAAGCAAAAATCAGCTGGATTCCCACAATGATTAATTCATATAAACCAAATTTCTGATTTTTAGGTCTGAGCCCTTTGTTCATATCTTTGTCCTGGCATATGGATTTTTATAGCAAGCAACTGACTTGCTTACTATTGATGTTGATATTCCCCCTCCAGTTTAGTTATAATGGTTTTCTTGTAATCAAGCTCCTGATTTTTAGGCTAAGTCCTTTAATACTATCTTCACCCCTGGTATATGAATGTATATAGAAACAAATTGCCCAACACATTGATTATATATATCCTCGCCAATCAGGTGATGATGAATGTCAGACAATTGCCAGTTTGACTTTGGTAAAAGAATGCCTTGGGCAAGAATCATCCCAATTTATTAAATCCCATTGGTTAATTACAAGTCCAATCTCATGATAATAATATCTTGGATGAAAATTTTGACAATGTTGGCCAAAAGACCCTGGTCAATTTTTGGTGGAACCCCACAAATTGGGGTAACACTTTTATTAAATAAAATATGGGCAAATATCACTAATTCAAGCAGTTGGATTGTACCAACCATGCGGGGGAATAAAGGGAGTCCTTCAGTGGTCCCTCCTCATTGTACAACAAATTTAGTCAACACATACCACAGAGACCTTCCCCTTTTATAGGGTTGGAGGGAGCCTCACAATGTGCAAATGTTTTCCCATTAAGTGATTGGGTACAATATATCAAAACCTTACCTCACGGATCTAAAATACCTATCATCACCCTCCATCAGCCATTTTATAAAGCAAGGCAGGTTTTGAAAGATCCAATAGGCCAACAGCCCATATAACCTAATTCAGATGCAAGGCTTATGATGGATTTCTTGTCTGGCTCACTTCAAGCCTCAAGGCAATTTAAATATCAGCTTTTCAACATTGAGAGGGTTCTTTTGGGATTGCCCAGCTGCCCTTAGTAAAATACTATAAAAAGTACAGTTTTTACTCTTATTAAAAAGGTTTCTTTTAAGTGAAAGTAATTTGTGGATATCTGGCTGATTCAGCACCAGCATGCAAAAATCTTGCCAGATTCCCACAATGAATTCCTTATATACCAGATTACCAATTTTTTGGGCCAAAGCTCTTTGTTCCTATATACACCCTTACCATATGGGCATATATAGTCAGGCAACTGACTTGCTTAACCTGTTAATTACAAGATAGGTTTCCTCTAGTCAAGAAAAAATGTCTTTCTTGCAGACCAAAACATCTAATAAATTAGGCTAAAGCCCTTCAACCTATCTTCACCACTGGCATATGGATGAATATAGACAGACAACTGACTTGCTTACTGTTGAATGTTAGATATTCCACCTTCAGTTTAGCGCTGTTGACTTACCTGTAAACCAAATTAATGATTTTTAGGCCAATGCCCTTTGTTCCTATCTTCACCACTGCTGTATGGATGTATATAGCCAGACAAATGACTTGATTAACCTGTTGATTATTGAATAGTTCTCCTCTAATGAGGTGTTTTGAATAGTTCCCTATAAACCAGATTCCTGATTTTTAGGCCTGAGATTTTTGTTATATCTTTGTCCTGGGATATGGATATATATAGCCAAGCAACTGACTTGCTTACTTTTGAATGTTGATATACCCCTAAAGTTTAGTTTTTATGATTTTCTTTTGAAACAGACTATGATTTTTAGGTCAAGTCCTTTGCTCCTATCTTAACCCCTGACATATGGATGTATATTGGCAGATAACCAAATTGGTAAAAATTGTTGAATGTTGGATAACCCCCAAGTTTAGTGCTGATGACTTTTTTTTGTAAACCATATACCTGGTTTTTAGGCATTTGCCCTTTATCCTATCTTCACCCTTGGAAATAAATTATATAGCCACCAACTGTTGGGAATTTAAATTGATTATGCCTTTTTCAATGTGATAATTACTAGAGGATTGGCTGAGGATAATCCCCAATACAATTTACTAGTACCAATGGTTTTAGACTTCTGAGGAAGGGAGCTGTGAGTTAATCTTAAGATTAATCTGATGACTGAGACTTTCTAAATATGTTGGGGATGATAACTGATAGTTCAGGGGGGACTGTGATATACTTACCAAAGTTTATGGATTATATTGTCTTATCATGTATGGTTAACCTTATGTTTTAAACATTTAACCAGTTGCTTAATATGTAAAGACCTTATGATCTGTAAATGTTGGTGATTATAACCACTATGCTTTGATGCCACTCCCCCACTATCCTTTGGGACCACCTAGTGCTAAAAAAAGATAACTGATAGTTCACAGTTCTTTTTTTCGCTTCAATATATAAATTAGAGCCTAATTCAGATTTTAAAAAATACAAAACACAACAGCTCGATTGAGCCAAAGCTTACCAATGTCAATGCAATTGATGCCTGCTGCCCCAGCCTGGGGTAGTGGTGCGCCGCCATCTGGCATCTTTTGGCTGCCGCTGAAGCATGCCCAATATGGTTCTGATAGTCCTCCCAATGTTACTGGGCGTTATGTACCCCCTTGGGACTTGGCCCACCACTACTTTGCAAGCTCTCAGGTGGTGCTCTGGAGCCCTTTGGTGCTCCCACAGAGCAATTTGCATTTCATCCTTTGGGTCAAGTATGGGAATCTCTTCCCTTATGCAAGTGCGGCCATCATCAAGATGGCCACAGCAGTTTTCAAACCCACCAGCTATATTAACTCCCACCCCTTTAAGGGGTACTTTGACCTCAGCTTCTGCTCTGAAGCCAAAGCAGCAGCAGCTAAGCTGCAATTAATTTATAAAAAATTCCTTTGCCCACTGTTTGCACCCAACTCCCAGATGAGGCCACTTTGGTGGTCCAGTTCGCTGGGTTGCCCTCCTTCCTTTCTCCTGGACGCCTCCACCATGAGCTCACGGAGGGTTTGGCCATTTAAAGCGCAGATCCTGTGTCACAGTTTGTGGTGCCCCATCAGGCAGATCATCTGGCAGGCCTTTTCGCCTTTGTGACAATCCACCCATTTTATTGCAACACCCACCTTGTGATTCCCCCCACACCATGATCAGGTCTGCCCCTGATCATCTGTTTTTGGCACATGTCAAAATGGCCATGCCATCTCCCCCTTGTGTTTCAAGCTCAATCACTCAATGCGCAAGTGCCCTATGACTTCTGCTTCCACCGCTTCCACTGCTCCCCCCTCCGATGCCACCCCAGTGGCTGCCTCACCCCAATTTTTCAAATGGGGTGTGATACTCCCACCCTAACCTCAGCAAATTCTGGCATGGCTTCCAAAGCTGTAGCCAATCAAAATTTTAAAAATTCTAAAAATTTGATCAAATTATGGCACCCAGAGCTGATGGCTGAAACAGTTTCAGCTGAGCTGCCATGGTTGACATCTCACAGCCAATCAGGTGCTGCCAACCTGACAACTAAGGTGGCTAGCCAGCACTAGCGATTTAAATCCATTTGAAGCGCTTTAATGGATTGATGATTTGGATCAGGCTTATAATGTTAAGCCTGATTTTGCTTTGGAGGAATTCTTTGTCAATCCTCTTGATTTGTGCCCCCGCCATTTTTACCCTAAAAACGGTTTTCCAGTTTATAAAAGTATAAATAAAATGGCAGTTGAAGCCGCTGCTGCTCCTGCCAACACCCTACTACGCCAGCAACTCCATGGGTCGATGGAACCCCTGGTTGAGGGTATTCCTATCCCCAATTTCCCCAAAGATTTTGAGGAAGATGCAAAATATGAGATCGAGGAGCTCGCTCTTGGTGCAAACTGCGCTTGCATCAACGTGGTAAAAACCTCTCTTTTTGACCCCAACTATCCCCAAACCCAAAAGTGCATCAAGTCTTTCACTTGTGTGCTGACTCTCATCACTTTCTCTGAGCATCAACTTGCTCAATACATTGAGGTGATGGATACCGCTGGCCTCATAAACAAAGAAAACCCGCAGCTATACCTCCTCATGCCCCATGTCGCTGACGCCCCTACCCCTATGTTGTCCGCCATGGTCCACCAGCTAAAGCGGGAACTGGACAAAATTTTCCTTAAAGCTTCCTCACCTTCTGATATGGCTTCCTAGGCTGATAACCTAGGGGCTAAATTAAGATTTTTTTTAATTTATGATAATCCCTTTGTTTGGCCCATTTGCAAATAAAGATGCGTGGCGACTCCCCCTTTTGGGTTGGGCACCACTAGTGCTAAAAAAAGATAACTGGTAGTTTATCAGCTTAAGGGCGGGATCACCTAGCCTGGGACAATAAGTCAAAGGAAGTTTTGACTAATGGCTTGCCAAAGCTTCAGGTTAATGAGTGCAAAGCTATTCCCTGGCAACAAGCGCTAATGATTTTAAGAGGAGGGCACTAAGGTGCTAAAATACTATATATGTAGGGGATTGTTCCCTTAATAAAAAATCTTAACTTGGTATACTAGATTTTAGTAGTAAAATGGCTTTTGGTTTGGTTTTTTTGGAAGTGCCTAGATATTGTAGTGAACAATGGTCAAGTGTTAACTGAAACATTGTCAGCTCATATTTGTTTTCCCTGTTGTCATATGAGAAATTGTATTAAGTTAAGGAATCTCCTCATGAGCCTGTGCAGTGGCCACTTTTCAACAAGTGGTGCTCACTATAGGGGTTTTGGGCTGATGTTGTCCATAAGCTATTTATATAAGATAAATGAGCGTTAACTGGTGAGCAAAAAGGGGAGTGGTTAAGTTGAGGTTTAAGTGAGACAAACTTTCAAAGTTGCAGACCTAGAATACGTGGGGATGGAATTGGATGTGATGATGTATGAGTCTATCCACTATCTCATAAAGCAGCATATAGATGTTAAGGAATAAGTTGATAAAGCTAAACTTGTTAGTCAGTGAAATTAATACTCACAACCAAGCTGAGGTTTAGGAAAAATGGACCTAGTTGTCAGGACTTGAAGTTATAGCTTTGGATTCCATATCTTAGAAGCAAGGAGAATAATCAATGAGTGAGATTATGCAATAGAGGGTAAAATGATGAAGCAGGGCTCAAACATGTTTTAGGCACAAGATCAAGCTATACTGTTAGTAAAAACCACAGACAATAATACTGACCAAATCCGCCAGTTGACAAAGGAACTGGAGGAACTACGCCAGAAGTACCTAAAATTTGAAGGCATGGAAGTCCAGCCAAAAGAAGTAGAAAAAAATCATCATTAATCAGCTATACATATTACAAGGGGACTCTGGCCATGGTCACAAGGGTCCAGAACTTGGATCTGTTTCCCTCAAGAAAAGCTCCTTGTCCATGGATGACAATTCCACTAAATCTAATCAGGCACTCTACAAAAGGAGAAGAAATCCCCAGCAGCTCACCCCATATGGAACACTTCCTCTTCCATGCAAACCACTGGATGGCGGTCAAAAATTGGCAGCAAAACCCTGAGACCGTATGATTTCAGAAGAATTTAAACTGCTGAAGTTTCAAAGAAACAATATTACACCGTTTTTCAAGCTGTTTGAGATGGCCATGGTGGGGGGCGGGGATCAACAGAAGGCGGTTACTGTATTAAACTTCCTCGAAATGGTGAGCCAGAATATCATTCTACCCCATCTACTCGTCAGCAAATGGAGTTATGCAGAAGCAAAGGGTGCAATCATAGGGGAGTTTGGCAGTCTGGAGCATCTCTCCAACTGGAAGCAGGAGTTCCTAAGCATTCAGTTCCAAAGGAAATGAGTCTATCAAAGCCTTCGCCAGTTGAGTCTATTAGGAAACACAGATACTCATAGGTGCAGGAGTGGTAACCAATACGACACCCAGCCTGCCATGAAGTCCGTGCTGCAAGGACATAAAAAGCTCAATCAGGTAATGATCCCCACGCTGACTGTGGATATAAAATAAGCTCAAGTGGTTATAACTTGCGCGTTTGTGGGGCCACCTTTGATGCCCCTAACAAGAGCTTTTGCAACACCAACACTGCTCCTATGGGTTATGGAGGAAACCCCAAATAAAGAACGTTTGGGGGCTAATCCCAAAGGTCAAGTAAGTTCATTCATAAAACTCCACAAAAATAACACGCAGAATCAATTCATCTGCTACAAGTGCGGAAAATATGGCCATATCTCACAATTCTGCCACAAAAATCCAACAAAAAACGTGGTTGTCCCTACTGATGAACACCTATCCTTCCTAGGAATAGAAAGGTGGAATAGACATGGAACAGTCAACCTTCACCTTTGCGCATGTTCCCCCTGACTGTGTTTTTGAAGTTAGCTGCTCACAAGTATGGGCCCATGAGCCTAAAATAATAAAAAATGTGGCGTAATCCTATCTAGATAATCTGCAAGCCCTGACGGCACCCATGGAAGCTAATAGTCCTTTGAACGGTATTAACAATTCAATCCCTATGGCTATCATCATGAATAATTTCCTGAGGTAGCTGAACAGCTTTGGCTCTCCTTCAATTAGACAAATGATGCTGCCATTTATTAAGTAAACAACATCTCTTCCCATTCTGATTGCATTTTTGCTTTTATTTGGGTGAAATTTAGTAAGAGTTTGAGCCATCATCAATAGTGGGATTACAACCAATATAGTTTCTATGATATTTTTTAAGAAGTTGAGGCTTGCCCCAACGTTGTTTATAATAAGGTTTATGGTATGGTGGGCATATATACCACTACATCTCGCGGTGCCTATAGCACCTTGCCTTTACAATTTGGCTCCCTTCTTATGACTGCACCGGCCATAGCTAACCCAACCAAAATTATAAAATATTCATTGGCACCGACTTTATGTGACAGCATGAGGTTAGGTGTGATTTTAAAAACAATACTCTAAATATTCTGGTACTAACTTTTCCATAGTTCTACCACCAAAAAAGAAAACCATTCCCAACCAAGAAGAACAACTACATTAGTCGGATATATACATATGTGATCATTCCTGTAAAGTATTGACATGTTGGCAAATGTTACTTGCCAACACTAGCCCAAATTGAAAAAAATTGGGGAATTCCTTTGAGGGAGCAAACGTTGATGGTTGTGAAGTCCAAGTAACAGTGCATCATTGGGATTGCCCTTACCTTGGATATTCCTGCCTATCTGTATGGTGAAATTCATGCACCCTGCTTAAAGATCAAACTGAACCCTATATAGCAACTGGAATTCTAATCTCTGGACATGGCGAAATTAAGGTACTGATTATCAACCTCCTGGATAGTCCAATACAGATAGAAAAAAAGTAGTGGCTTTCATTAATTTAGTCCCTTCCACAGAGCTTTTATCTTTCCATGCCTTTAAAAACAAAATAGGTTTCCTGATAGCTTTCTCGCAGGCAATCCTCACTTTATTGATCAGGACAAACTGATGGAGATCTCAGAAGAACAAAAGTATTATGTCTTTTGATTTTTGAATGATATTCTGGAGTGTTCACACATAAGATGATTATAATATGGGGTGCACCAAAAATATAGTTTACAAGTTTGACATTGGGGATCAACTTCCAATCCATATGTGACCATTTGTCATTTTTGTGTAAGTGAGGTGATAGTTGCCAACACTTTTCTAAGCTACTTGACCATGGGTTGCTGGTTTTATCCTCAAGCTTCTGGGAAATTCCAATTTTAAATGTAAAAAAGAAGAACAGATCCAACTGTGTTGTTATAGACTATCATCAGTTGAATAAAATAATGAAAAAGGACTCCTACCCACTTCTGCAGATTGATGAAGCTCTTGATCACTTATGATGGGCTCAATTTCTTTAACAATGGATCTCATATTAAGGTTCTGGAAAATTGAACTTCTTATGGAAGACCAGAAAAAATTTGCAATTAATACCAGCAATGGCCTATATCAGCTGATGCGATGCCCAAGGTCTTTGTAATGTGCTGGTGAAATTCCAACGATCCATGGATACCATTTTAGGAGATTTGAAGTTGTCATGCATTCTTATCTACTTAGACATTATCAATGTCTTTAGATACACCTATATGTATCACTTTGGTTATTTATAAGAGTTATCCAAAAAATAGCCACTGAAAAGCTAAAAAACAAAGCCGCATAAATGACATTTTTAAAAAATGAAATCAAATACTTGGGGTCCGTTGTTGAAGCTAATGGGCTACGCCCTCAAAAACCAAGGTTGAGGCAGAATGGGCCTTGTCCCAACTGATGATTGTCCACAATGTGCAGGTATTTTTGAGGATGGTTTGCGATTTCGCTGATTCATTAAGAGTTTTTCTTCTTTTGCCAAGCCTCTTTTTCAGTTGTCAAAGGATCACAAGAAGAGGTTCATATGGAATAAGGAAGCTCAGTAGTCGTTTGACAACTTTTTGATTTACCTAATGACAGAACTGATATTGTGGCATCCAAACTTTGATTGACCTTACAAATTCAAATCAATGCATTCTTGATGGAAATTTTGGTGTCATGTTGATCCAGGAAGTTAATTTGGTGATGAACACATGGTAGCATATGTGAGAAAACTCTGGGTAAATAGGAGCGCAACTATACTGTAACTGAGTGAGAATAACTACGGTAATATACGCCTGTAAGTAGCTTTGGGTATATAATCACGGTGTCCACTTTACTGTGGTGTCCAAACACTCCTCACTGAGATAGTTGCATAACCTCAAAGAGCCTGAAGGGAGGATGGCCTGATGGGCTCTTAAGTTGCAAGCATATGACTATGAGATCTTACAATGAGTAGGGACAATGCATCAAAATGCCAATGGGCTGTCACAATTAACCTCCATTTTAGTTTTGCATGATGAAGTTAACGCATGTATGGGAAGATGCTCATTGGGTATACTGGAGTCCAACAAACTGAAATTCAGCAGGCCCTCAACTAAGCAATAGATAATATGAGGCTTATCAAGGGCAATTTTTCAAAATTGTTAGGGAAAATCCTTATTGTGTACAAGCCCCTCTGAGCGCACTGAAAGTATTACTGCAGCTCATAAAGTAACCAGCTAAGGGGCCTGTGAAGTTCCAAGTATCACTCGCTCAATAATTGGTATCCTGCACACTTAATTGGGACGAAGTTCTGCTGGATGATCCTGGATCTTTCCAGTGGCTTATAGTATATTCACCGTTTGGAAACTCAATAGGCCTATTAAAATAGCCCTGACTCTTAAGGTAAATTTCAGGCATAATTTTTCCAATGTAATTGGGAACTTCTCCTGAGGCAGGTTTCAATATAAGCCGTGCTTTCAGCTTGTTAACACTTCCAACTGAAAGACTCTGAGAAAACCAGAAAAAGGATAAGTAATCTTTTATAGGATATTTATTTGACAATCATTCATTAGGCCAGGCATTGATATTTATACCTCTAGGGCATCTCTTGACCACAATCAAGCATAAAATTCCAGCAGATATTTTACCACCTCAGTTTGGCCCTTGAACTGATATGACTGAAACCTATTCTTAGGTTTATTGGTGGCAAAATACTCTCAAAATTGGGAAGGTTTCAGGGACAAAAATTGCGGTAAAAACATGCAAAATTGTACTAGGATTTTTCTGATTTGAGTTTTGTCATACTGCTGATAAAATACACCTTCTGTGAAATTCTTGCATCAATTCAAGTAGACGACGTACCCCTAATTGGGACGTCAGAAGGCCTCTCTCAATAGCACCAGGTACTTCCTTTTGGGCGGTCCATAAGCATGTGCTATTGTGCCAATTACATGGATTGACATATGAACTTTGCCCTAGGGCAAAAAATTGATTACGCTTTTGTTTGTCTTATTGTCCATGGGACTTTTTATTCGTTAACTTTGTGTCAGCCCTGAACAATTTTGTATACTAGATGTTTGATATCTTCCCAAAACTGGGACCAATTGTTGATATTTGATGCAGTGATAATTGGCCATAATGTGTGAGCATATTCGGCCTGAGCTTTTTTGTAAGTACCTGATTGAATTGAAGTTGAGTTATTTGGCCTGAACTATGTATTTGCAATATGCTTTGAGGTGAGTTTTAGGGTATTAGCTCAAGCATTAAGAGGATAATTGGCATGATCTGATGGTTTTCAAAGGTTTTGTTTTTGAGTCAACCACTAGAATATGATATTTCCCCCAATTGAATCAAACATAAGCCCTATGATACCTGATTAGCCTTTGTTGGTCATTGGCATATGTTATCTTTGGCCCGAATGCCCAAAAAGACTGGGGTTGGATCTTCTATCTGGTAAATTTGGCCAAAATGCCCAACAATTCCGAAGGCAGATCCTCTCCCCCTCTCAAGTGTGAACTAAAGTATTAATTAGAATATTACTATTATATATGCAAATGTTTGTTTATTTTTTCTTTTTTTCCAAATTTTTCTTTTATTAATCATCCTGATTATTGAACCTTCTTAGAAATTTTGCATGAACTTGGTTGTATATATGTCTGGTCCTAATATCCTTAATAGTATATAAAACTTAGAAGTCTTCTCAATCACTTCAAATGGCAACAACCCAGATGCGATCTAACTTTTGCAATTGGCCTGATCCATGGGTGTTGCAAAATAGAACTTCATCATTAACTTCGTATTTAGTTTTTTGTAGCAATTTTCTAAGTCCTTTTGATGTTGGGCCTTTTTCACTGAAAAACTGTTGTCAAAGGCCTGAGCTTGTAGTTTGATTAAAGCATCCGCAAGCTTCATAATGTATTGAGTAAAAGTGTTTTTCCAGGTTCCTCTAGGGACAAATATAGCAGCGTTGGTAGGGCCAGGTGTCTTCCATATAATACTTGAAATTGGGGCATACTAGTTGACAAATGGTAGGAGATATTGTAGGCAAATACTGATGAACTTAGAAAAGAACTTCATTTGGATGTTTTGGTCAAAGTTCATTTCCTGATATTGTTCACCAACGTCTCATTTGCACGCTCAACAGTACCATTAGTTTCAGGATGATAGGGAGCAGAAAGCACACCTTGTACTCTCATTAATTGGTTGAGCTTGGCAAGGACATTAGCAGTAAATTTGGTTCCAATATTGGTCATAATAACCTGGGGACATCCAGCTTGTGGATGATGTTTTCAAGGACGAACTTGGCTGTAGTTGCTGATCCATCTTCCTGAATAGCCTTGGCCTTGACCTACATGGTTAAGTGGTCAATGGCTACGATGATGCACTTGGCCTTTGTATTGCTTGTGGGAAGTAGGCTGACAACTACAATAGATACAGTGTGCAAGACAAACTTGGGCTGAACGAGCTGGTAAGATGTGCCTTTTCAGAATGGTTTTTTGCCTTGGCACTCCGCACAGCATTCTAGCATTTCATGGATGTTAGAAATGCATTGACTCCCAATAGTAGAATTGCTTCAGATGCTCTTTCATTTTATTAAATCTAACATGCCCTATGGCCTTATGCGCCGCCATTATTAGGTCTGTTTGGGGCGAGGGTCTTGGGAAAATATACTTTTTGCGCTCTTTTTTCTTTTAAAGTGTCTCATTTTAGGTGGTTGTATTTTTCATAGATCCAATAATATTTTATGGATGGATGCAGGGTCATCTTGATACCCTCCACTAATAATTTTTATAAACAACTCATTGGCGGCCTGACTGAGTGTTGCAATGGTGGGTAGTTGGGATAGGCAATAGGAAATTAGATGCTTTGCCCCAAATTGATTCTCAATGATGTAGTCATAAGCTTGAAGCTTTAATGACCAGAGGTCTAATCGGCCCTCAGGTTCTGCTAAGTTGTCAAACCACCTTAGGGAATAATGATCAGTAAAAACTTTGAAATGAGTGCCATGAAGATAGACCCAAAATTGCTTGCAATAATATATGATGGCAAAGCATTCTCATTCCATCATTATGTAGTTCCTTTCATGAACATTTAAGGTCTGACTAGTGAAGGCAAATGGATGTTCTTTATTATATCTTCCAACTTGGGATAAAACGGCCCCAGTGCTGTTAGGGATGCATCAGTCTGGATGATAAATCTTCAATCAAAGTCCAGATATTGTAGAACAGGCGCACCCAGTAGGGCCAATCAGAGTTGGCCAAATTTATCCTGACAATCTGGATTCCAGTTGAATGGGACCTTAGCTTTTAGTAAATAAAAAAGTGTCCCCACCAAGTTGTGTGAAATTAGCGATAAATCAGAAATAGTACCCAAATTATGCCTAGAAATACTTGAGTATCACACTTGGATTTGGGCCATTTCATTTTGGAGATGGCATCCAGCTTAGAAGGTTGGGGCTGAAAACCCACCTAGTCAATTAAAAATCCGAGGTATTCTAGTTGGTATTTGAAGAACTGGCAGTTTCTAGACTTAATTTTAAATTTTCAGCTACTAGCCTTCTGAAATCCTCTTCTAAGTGTTCCAGGTGGTCGTCAAAAATGAGGCTGAAAATGTTGATATCATCAAGGTACACTAGTACAAATGACAACTTCAAATCTCCCAGAAATGTGTCCGTTGCCTGTTGGAATGTAGCTGGGGCATTTAAGAGCCCTTGAGGCATTCTTGTCGGCTGGTTTAGGCTCTCTTGGGTTATAATTGCACATTTCTGCGCTCCTCTTTGGGAGAACCTATTTGTTAATATCTGCTGATAAGGTCCATTGCCAGGAAGAACTTCATGTCCCTTAGCCTATCCAAGGCATCATCAATTTGTGGCAGAGGTTATGGGTCCTTCTTTGTGATGTTGTTTAAGTTCCAATAATCAACGACTACTTGGTTGCTTCCATCCTTTTTCTTCAATATTAAAATTGGTGCTTCCCATGGACTTTTTGAGGGTGCTAACATGCCATTGTTGAGGGATTCCTTAGTATCATTGGATACAGATTCTTCTGATGATTTTGAGCATCTAATCAGGCGTAATAAATTGGTTTATGATCTTCAGTATCAATTTTATGGGTGACACACTTAGCATATCACAGTTGAAATCATCTTGTGCGAATATTCCCTAATATTTAGAGAATAACTCCTGAGCCTAGCCTTTCTCAGAGTTGGTCAGATTGCTTTAATTGGCCATAGGGACGACATTCTTTATGCTGAGTAGGTCCTTATTGGGGAACCCTGATTTGACAAAAGTATTAAACTCATGGAAATTATGAATTTCCAAGGTAAATATCATATGTAGAAATGCAATCGTTTGATGTCGCTTGATGAAGATGAGCCAATTTTGCAGGTTTGCACATGAAATGTATTTCTCCGCGGCCAGGAATGATAGTACCATGGGAAATGTTTGGTTCAAATTGAGATTTAGACCATGGTTGATATACTTCACCATAAAGTCCTTCCAGGATATTAATTGTTAGTCCTGTCAGGATGATTGCTTGATCTCCAGATGGTATAGTGATGCTCTAATTTTATCAAAGTGGAATGCCATTTGACTCATTAATCTGAGTGGATAGTATCTTTATCTTTGACTGTGCTTTGATATATTCAGTTGGGACGACTCCATCTTTGTAGGCCAGATTTATGAATAGGCTGGATTTCTTTTTCTCAACTGCCCTATCCTGGTTATAGTAAAGTGGAATAGCCTGGACAAGGATGGTGAGAGTATTGTCCTAAAGATTATTACAACTCCATATTTTCTTAGGAAATAAGTCCCAATTAGAGTATCATAGCTTTTATTTGGCAATACTATAGCAGGTGCTGTTACTACAATAGATCCAAATCTGAGAGGTAGGGTATTGTATGCACCCAGCAATTTAGTTGTATGCGCTCCAGATGTTCCAAATTCCTGACAGTGGGCAACATTGGGCGCAATTTTCAGTTTTTTTAACCAACTTTGCGCTGACTATATTAATAGGAGCACTACAATTAATGATGGCCCAAACTCGCACCATGTTTATTGCTATGTCCACATAAGTACATTCAGAGTAGTCTTCTGAGGTATCTATTGTATGAATGCTGTGATTGCTGCCCAATTCCAGGTATGATTTAAGGATTGAGAAAATATCTGGGAAGTTATCCACTAAGGTTTTCATGGGTTTAGCTACTTGAACGTTGTTAAGCTTAGGTAGGTTGGTTGAACATCTGGATTGGAGGTCTAAACCCTGATAAACAATCTGTTTTGCGTAAGGTTTTGATACCTCCGCTTGGGCTTCTTTGGTAATTTTCAAGGGTTTAGTTGCTTTTACTGTGGCCTGAGTAGTGACCATCATGATATCATTAGCCACGATATGGTGGAGGTTATCTTCGGCAACATCTTCATCCCTAAAAAGCTCACCAGAGTTAGGTAGAATGGTTTGAACATCAGTTAAATTTGAGCATATCACCTTTACTCCACCTGCTCTTTTAGCGCCTCGCTGTCACTGTTGATTTCTAGAGCAACGTTGACCCCATGCTTTTTGTTGGACTGTCTGTAGCATTGGTTAGCAAAATGCCCCATTTGACCACAGTTGTGACATGTAATTGGCCCATTTTGCTGCTTTTGCTCTAATTTTTGGTTTGTAGGTCAGAAATTTTTTCCCTGGTTGGACATAGTGTTGCTTTTTGGGCCTGAAAATTAGGATTTTTTTATTTTTGGCCCAATTAGGGGTATTGAAAGTACGGGAACAGATTCTCAAGTAATAGGTAAGCTCTTGGATTTCCATGCTTTCATTGAATGCAGGTATTATGACATTGTGCAGTTCACAGAAGGGCATAACCATGTGTCCATTGCAATCTTGGCATCAAACTTATCTATTAAATTGTACCATGTAGAACGTATGCCTCATGGAAAAGTCTGTCCACAAAGTCCTTAATAGCCTCATTTTGCTTGAATAAGTGTTAAGAAGCTCTCTTTTTTGGGTTTATAATTTCTCAGGCCCTCCAAACTGTTTTGTCACTGCAATTCTGGCATCCATATAGGACCAAACGTCACCCAAATAGGGCATAACAAGGTCACAGATATGGGCGTTGAGTGAGTTAATTAGTGCTGATCTTTTTGAGTGGTCTGATGCTCCCCTCATTGCCTTTTCAAATAGCTTGAGGAAAGAGTGAACGTTACCATCCTTACCAAACTTTGGTAAATTCAATGGTTTGAAGTCATCTCACCCTGTTTTGGGCATAGGGTTTGTACTTTTTCTTGAACACCTTGGTGTACCATCGCTCATAATTGCCCTCTTTCTCGTTGAATAATATCTGGAGTCAGGATTTATGACAGGACTCTAGGCATAGAACGGATGTTCAAAATATCAGTTTCTGCATCAGTGTCAATTTCCGATGATTCAATTTCATGATATTGCTCCAAACTACTGGATTCTGATGCTTGAATTCAGCCCTCAATTGTTTTTCCAACCTGTTTTTTGGCCTAATAAGAAGAGCTTTTTCCTATTCCTTTTTTTCAGAGCTGGGTGAGCGCTGGCAGCCTTGCCTTTTGAGGTATTCAAATTCTTTTTTAAGGTTGTCATACTCCTCTTTGAATGAAGTTTGATTGGGCGTTATGCTTTTAATTTCTCTGGCCATACTGTCCCCTCAGGAATGTGCCATTGATAGTTGCATTCTGAGTTCCCAATTCTCCCGAGTAATTTCAGTATTTCTAGCCTGCAATCTCGACACCACAGTCCAAAGTTTTGAAATTTACTCTTTGATCTGGGCATCCTCTTCATCTCTATTCAGGACGGCTGGTTTTGCTGCAAGGTCTTCAAAGCTTTTGTTTATAGTATCCAGCTCAGCCTGAACATAATTCTCAAAGTCATTAACTTTTACATTAAAATCCAGGTTATTTCTTTGGCCCAAAGTGGCATGTATGGTAAGTCGTTCTGACTGAGCCAATTGGTAATCATAATGAGTTTCCAGTTTTTGACAGCAATTATTCATGTTTTGTACCCATTCATGCGATAGCCCATGGTGAGCAAGAACTTATGCGGCTATCTTTGGGACTCCTTTGTTTAGAAGCTCCTCAAGGGTGTTTAATCTCCCATGAGCTTTATTGTCAAGTCCCATATTATCCACAATTGCCTTTTGAACTTCAGCAAAACTGGAATTTAGTTTGTCCAGTTGAGCATTTTGGGAAGATTGTTCCTTTCCTTGCACATGCTAAATTTCCGTGATTTCCAGATTTTTTCTAGCAATGGTTCGCTGGGTATGCTTAATTGAGGGCTTAAAAAAGTTAACTATAAATTCATTAGTTGCTTGACTGTCTGTGAGACGTTTGTCAAGAGATACCATGGTTGCATTGTGGTACTTCATATATATCTCCATCTTGAGAGCCTGATCCTTAAGGTAGTAGAACAGGCCAAAGGAGGGATCAATTTGTGAATTATCAATACTAAAACCCTGATATAGGGTTTCCATCATAGCTTTTACGCTTGCATATGTAACATCAGTTGGGCTGGTTGTATCTTCATGAGCTCTCCCCACTTTGATAAGATCCATAGAGTAGGAAGCACAGGCTTCAAAGCCTTGGAGGCTGGTATTTAAATAATCTGAGATTTCCTTGTTGCTAGTTTCCATCTCATTGTCACCTTCTTGTCTGGCCGATTCTGCCATGAGAAGGTTATGGGAATCCATTCTGTGAGTGTCACCGGATTTGAGTGAGCATTAGTTGTGAAGTTCCAAGGATCACTCGCTTGATAATTGGTATTCTGAACACTTGATTGGGATGAAGTTCTGCTATATGATCCCAATCTTTCCAGTGGCTTATGGTATAATCACCATTTGGAAACTCGCTAGGCAGATTAAAATAGCCCTAACTCTTCTAGTCAACTTTGGGCATAATTTTCCCAATGTAATTGGGAACCTCTTCTGATGCAGGTTTCAACATAAGCCGTGCTTTCAGCTTGTTTACACTTCTCCAAATAAAAGACTCTGAGAAAGCCAGGAAAAGGATAAAACAAAATATCTTTTTTAGGATATTTACTTGTCCTCAGTCATTAGGCCAGGCATTAGTATTTATATCTCTAGGGCATCTCTTGGCCACATTTAAGCACAAAATTTTATTAGATATTTTATCACCTCAGTTTGTCCCTTGAACTGAAACGACTGAAACCTAATCTTAGGTTTATTGGTGGCAAAATACTCTCAAAATTGAGAAGGTTTCAGGGACAAAAATTGCGGTAAAAACATGCAAAATTGTTCTAGGATTTTTTGATTTGAGTTTGGGCATACTGCTGATGAAATACACCTTTTGTGAAATTCTTGCATCAATTCAAGTAGATGACGTACCCCTAATTGGGACGTCAGAAGGCCTCTCTCAATAACACTAGGTACTTCCTTTTGGGCGGTCCATGAGCATGTGCTATTGTGCCAATTACATGGATTGACATATGAACTTTGCCCTAGGGCAAAAAATTGATTACGCTTTTGTTTGTCTGATTGTCCATGGGACTTTTTATTCGTTAACTTTGTGTCAGCCCTGAACAATTTTGTATACTAGATGTTGATATCTTCCCAAAACTGGGACCAATTGTTGATATTTGATGCAGTGATAATTGGCCATAATGTTTGAGCATATTCGGCCTGAGCTTTTTTGTAAGTACTTGATTGAATTGAAGTTGGGTTATTTGGCCTGAACTATGTATTTGCAATATGCTTTGAGGTGAGTTTTAGGGTATTAGCTCAAGCATTGAGAGAATAATCGGCCCAATCTGAGGGTTGTCAAAGGGTTTTTAGTCAACCACCAGAATATGACAGGGCCTAAGGAAGATTCTGGAATGTGTTCAATGGAGTATTTTTGAAAAACCCTTAATTTCGAAATTTTTGTGCACCTTGATTGTTGTGCCACGTGTCAAGCGCACAAGTCCTTCAAGAAAGCTATAACTTTCCAGCTAGTAGAGCTTGGGTTTGTGTGGCATATGGTATCCATTGACGGTGTAGGGCCGTTAACCCTGAGTACTGAGAAGTCAATATATTGTTTTAGCAATTGACCACTTAAATAATTAGGTAGAATGCATACTATTGCTAAAGCAGTTGCCAGCGGTACTGCCAAGTTCATAATGTAGAAGGTACTTTATTGGCATGGCTTCCCTCAGTTTATTTTAATGGATAACAGCAGAAACTTTAACACTCACATCATACTTAAAATTAAATGAGCTAGTGGGAATTTGGGGATTACTGGTGACGCCCTATCATCCAGAGACCAATGGGATAGTAGAATGAGTAAATGGGGCTCTGACTTCTATTATTAAGAAGTTTGTCACAGGAAATTTTCCATGTGGATAACCTATTTGTTGACGGCGACTTTCTACCTATAATTTAAGTTATCATTAGTCAATGGGTAAATCCCCTTTCAAATTGCTTAATGGCCATCAGGCTGGGTTGCCCGATTTTATATACTGCAATTGAGCCAAGTTCAGTAATTACACCTCTCCAATATCTGGAGAACTTGACGAAAGTCTTGATCAGGTTACATTCCTTGGCCTATGCTAACACTATTAATAAGAAACTTTAAAGCCAAGGAATATGAGGATATGAAATGGCCAGCTCTCCCAACTATTGTAATTAGTGATTGGGTTAATTATTGTGATATCATGGTTTTGGGCGCCAAAACAAGTTGGATCAGTTATGGACTGGTCCCTTTTTATTCATCAATAAGTCGGCCTTGAATTTCTATTCAATTAAGGACCTATCTGATGGTCATATCGTGAATTGAGTGCATGCTAAATTTTTATGAGCATGCCAATAACCGACTGAAGGGTTGGGTTTCTTCATTATTTTTATAGCTGGGATACTAATATTTAGATGGGTGTACAAAAGTTTCTTAGAATGGCTTTAAGCTGCTAATTACTCAGCAATTCTTGCTGATCAGTCTTTACAATACTTTGTTATTATTTTCTCAGCTACTAGTACAATTAGTATTTCTATCTTGTTTGTATTCTGGAGATGATTGCCACCCTTGGGTTCCACCACTCTAGGCTGTGGGGTTCAGGCAAAGTTATTTACGTCAGTAGAAATGTTGGAGAAAGTTAATCTAATGAGCGAGGAATTTGTTGGGAATATACTAGATTATGCTTTTCTAATGTCTTCCAATACTAGTGGATTGGTCAAGGATGATCCCCAATATAGTTTACCAGTATCAATGGTTTTAGGCTTCTGAGGAAGGGAGCTCTGAGTTTGATATGTAAGATTAATTTGCTGATTAAGAATTACTTAATTTGTTGGGGTTATAAAAATTACTGTTTTGGGTTATTATTGGCAAACAACCCCAATAAACTTATTACTGCACAGGTTCAGTTCTTGTGCACTTTGTCCGCGTTGTATAGTATATGATATTATCAGTTGATAATAGTATGACGACTATTGTCCATAGTTGGGCGGAATTCTTATATATTGGCCCAACACTCAGCTAGTATTCCCACTTGAAATACTTGTGATGACTTGATCTAGGGATTTGTTCCCTCATTCTGTCCAACCCAATCTTCTCTGAGATTCCCTGGTGACAGTCTCTTTGGTCCAACACACAGTCAGCAGCAATCCCTGATTGTTTCTACTTCTTCTCTAGATCCCCACTCAGATATTTACTCTTTTCCTTAAGAGTCTCCCAATTATCTCACACAGCAATAATATCCTGAGAAGAATAAAAAATTAAAAGATGATAATAGTTTACTACTTAAACTATATACTGGGTAAAAACTATAGATCTTCTTTTCCTGGTTTATTATCTAACTGTTTACTATAGAACTTGTTTTTTACTATGAGTGAATTATAGGTAATTTATAGTGAGGATTCAGACATCTAACCCTCAGTTGACACCTCTTTAATGAAATGGCAGCCATTGCCATTGAATCACCTATTTCATCTTGGCTGCGATGGTCTTCCCCATCCTGGATAGGATTCTGTCATTGGACATCCTTGAGACCTAAACAGAAAGAGTCAGAAAATGTGTCTCAAACGTTTTCCTCTTGATCCAAGCGAACCAACCATATTTAGCTAGCAGTCTGCTTAGGTAATAGTATTTACTACCTATTATGGCAGGTCACTTCACTAACCAATCGATTTACTAGTTGCAGGCGGCATCACTTGCCTTGCAACTTGCTACTCATTCCCAATCATTCATTGATGAAAACTGACTAATCCTAATCAGTACACCTGATAGTTAATCACTATCAGATGCCCCTATTTTGTCAGCAACTTCACCCAACGAGATCATAAGTATTTGTCTGGATTGATCCCCCAATGGATACAACCAGGCAAATATCCCAAAATTCCCCAAACATAGTTACTCCAAAATTAGGGTCCCCAATTTCCAATTCACCTGGCATTATGGAATTATCCCCTAGTAATTCCTGGTAATTTAGCAGGCTAGGAATATGGGCAAAAATCCAAACAGGAGTGATACCTGATAGTTTACCTGCTCAAGGGCAGGATCTCCTAGTCTAAGAAATCAAGTCAAAGGAAGTTTTGACTAATGGCTTGCCAAAGCTTCAGGTTAATGAGTGCAAAGCTATTCCCTGGCAACAAGCGCTAATGATTTTAATAGGAGGGCACTAAGGTACCAAAATACTATATATATATGAGATGATTTCCCTAAAAGGTTTGTTCTTAGGTATACTAGATTTTAGTAGTAAAATGGCTTTTGGTTGGTTTTTTTGGAAGTGCCTAGATATTGTAGTGTACAATGGTCAAGTGTTAACTGAAACATTTTAGCTCAGATTTGTGTACCCTGTCATCATACAGGGAAATTGTAGTAATTTAAGGAACCTTTGCAAAGCTGTTCAGTGGCCACTTTTTACATCAAATGCCTTAAATAACTGTTAATTATAGATCTTACTCCTCTATATATGTGATGATAAATTTCCTATAAACTTTTACCTGGTTTTTATGTTAAAGACCTTTGTTTCTATCTTCACCCCTGACATATGGATGTATATAGCCAATATTTGACTTGCTTAACCTGTTGATTATAGATATTTCCTCGCCAATAAGGTGATGATTAATTTCTATAAACCAAATTCCTAAATTTAGGCCAATGCCTTTTGTCCCTATCTTCACTCCTATCATATGGAAGTATATAGCTAGACAATTAAGTATTAATTTAATTTGTTAGAAATATCCCTCCAATTAAGCTTAGATGGCTTTCCTGTAAGTTACATTCCTGATTTTAGTCCAATGCCACTTGTTCCTATCTTCATCCCTAGCATATGAATGTATAAAGCCATACAACTGGCTTACTTATAATTTCTACTGGTATATATATTCCCTCCACTTAAACAATAATGAATTTCCTTTAAAACCAGATTTCTGATTCTAAGGGCAAAGCCCTTTTTTCTCTCTTCACTCCTGGCATATGAATGTATATAGCCAAACAACTAAATTGCTTAATCTATTCATTGTTTGATATTTCACTCTATTAGGTAATTAATACTTCCTGGTAACCCATATCCCTTATTTTTAGGCTAAACCCCTTATTCTGATCTCTGATCCTAGTTAAAAATGTATATAGTCAGACAACTGAGTTGCTTAACCTATTGATTGTTATTTTTCCCCTCCAAATAGGCGTTGATGAATTCCTTATATACTAAACTATTTAATTTTTAGGC
This sequence comes from Massospora cicadina, assembly GCA_022478985.1. Classification (NCBI taxonomy): domain Eukaryota; kingdom Fungi; phylum Entomophthoromycota; class Entomophthoromycetes; order Entomophthorales; family Entomophthoraceae; genus Massospora; species Massospora cicadina. Next base: position 42,106 of record JAKSZP010013379.1, read on the forward strand.
CAAGGCCTTTTGTTCCTAACTTACCCCTGGCATATGTATGTATATAGGCAGACAGCTGCCTTGCTTAACCTGTTGATTACTAAATATTTTCTCTCTAATCAGTGATGATTTTTTCCCTATAAACAATAAATCTGATTTTTATCCCAAAGTCCTAGGTTTTTATCTTCACTCATGGCGTATGGATTTATAAAGCCAGCCAAATGATTTGCTTAATCTGTTGATGTTTAGATATCATCCCTCCAGTTAAGCAATAAAGATTTCTGCAAAACACATTCTTTTCAGTACAAAATCTTTTGTTCCTATCTTTATCCTGCCATATGGTTGTATATGTCCAAATAAATGACTTACTTATAATTTGACTATTAGATAGATAACCTCAATTAAGCTAGGTAACTTTCCTTAAACCGCATTTTTTATTTCTAGGCCAAAGTCCTTTGTCATATCTTCAAACCTGGTGTATGGATGTATATAGCCAATCAAATGGCTTGCTTAACCTGTTAATTGTTTGATGTTTCCTATCTAATTAGGTTATGATGAGTTCCCCATAAACAAAATTCCTGTTTTTAACTTAGTTGAAATAAATGACAGGTATCAGGGGAGCTAACTCTGGAGCATGCCATATATAACTGGCAATGAGTGAAGCCAAGATAATTTCTATCTATTCAAGCCACTTTCATACTCTGCCCAGTTCCTTGCTGATGTCATAATTTAGCAGTCCTTGACTAGTAACTAAATAAATTGAACTGAAGGTGTACCAAGGTAAGATCAGGGATAAATTAGAAAAACATGTTCTCCCTGTCCAATGCATATTATATTGTGGCTTAAATGATGTCCATGAGCAGAGCCTTCACCTGCAGCCTAGTTTTGTTGCACATTGTTAAAGAGTTAAGGTTATGCAATAACATTACTTAGATATCAACTTTGGAGTTAGAGGACATGAGGTTTTACTTCTTACAGGTTAAATATGTAAAGACCAAAAGGATAGTGAATAGAATCCTCAACCTCGATGTAAGAGTCAGTGTAGTCCAAGTTTTTCTTTGGCTACTGGTTTGCAGTTCCTGTGGTTGCACCCAGTCACTAAGCAACAAGAAGGATTATAGCTCTGTAAGACTTTAACCAGATTATGCTTTTCCCAACATGTTACAATAATAGTTTTTTAATATAACAGGGATGATCTCTGATATGATTCATAGGTGTTAAATACTTTTAGGCTTCCAAGGAGGAAGTTCTGAATAAGTGTTCATTCATTTTAAAGCAATGCTAATGACTTTAGGCTTCCAAGGAGTAAGTTCTGGATTTTCAATTATGGCTAATTCAATGATTAGACTTCCATAAGTCTTTGGGGACAATCCACAATAGTTTTAGTTACCAGCCCCAAGGGCAAATTGCCACCACTGTGGGAATTAGGCCAATGTAAGCTCCAACCAATAGCATGTTGAATACTGCAGGTCAATGTTTAGTAGTAGGATTACTCTCTGGTACTAATGCTGATGTCTCTGATAGGTGGGCTTAAATTGTCTTGTGTGACCTATATATATATATGAAATCTTATCATTAATAAAATACCTGTTCTTTGTTTAACTAGATTTTACTATTATTTGGTTTAGTTAATTAACTCAAGAAGTGTCTAAATTTTTAAGTAAACAACTTTAAGATTGCCTGAGCCGTTACCATATAAGAACGATGATTCCTACCATCAAAACAGGAAGCCTCGTTAGCTAGTAAATAAACCCTTGCAAACCTGTTCAGTTGCCACTTTTCAACAAGTGGTGCACACTACAGGTGGTTTTGGGGCTGACGTTCTCTGTAAGTAAAGAGTTATGAGTGTGAGCAGCAAACTGTTGAGTGAAGGGGGAAACTGATGAGTTGAGGTTAGTGAGGGTCTAAATCCTAAAAGAGTGTTTTGGAATACATTAATATAGAGATTGCTTCAAAGACAATGAGTCAATACACTACTCATTGGGGGAAAAGAAGCTAAGGAAGAGATCGCAAAAGTGAACCTGTTAGTGATATGAAAACTTTGAACCAGGCTGAAATTGAGGGGCTTAGACCGAGTTATTAGGGCTTCAAGATTACAGCTTTAGACTCCATATCCCTTAAACAAGGAGAGGTATTGGTGGGAAGAATTGATTTCATGGGGGGTATTATGACGAACCAGGGTTTGGACATGAATAACACAAAAAACCATGCTGTTTTTGGAATCCTTGGAAAACAACGCTGGAAATACTGTAAACTTAACAAAGAGTTGGAGGAACTGCGGCAGAAGTATCAGAAGTTGAAGGAATCTAAAGTTGAACTAGAAATAATGGGAATAGCCCTTCACTGATCATCTAGCTAATATGGAAAGAACCACTGTTTGTTGTCCCAAGTACCCAAAAGTGAATCTGACCTGTTTTAAGAGATTTCTCTTCTGAAAGGACAGCTTTAATGTGTCCATCCATGAGAACCTGCAGAAGGCGCTTAAAGCTCTGACTGCTTATCCAGTATGGCGCCCTGTCTCATCTGTTCAAGTCACTAGCGGATTAGGAAATACTAGCAAGCTCCCCTTTATACTGTGAATTTTGGCCAACTTCAAAAATACCAGATTTTCATAGAAACAATGTTACTTCCTTCTTTAGGCTTTTGAAATGACCATGGTAAGACGTGGAGACTTTTTAAAGGCTGTGACGGTGATAAACTGTCTTGATATGGCGAGTCAAGATCTTGTCTTACCCCAATTATCTAGAATGAATGGACTTATGCAGAGGCAAGTAATGTCATTTTGGGGAGTTTTGCATCACTAACTAGTCGCCAACTGGAATCAAGAATTCATGGGCATCTAGTTCAAAGTGATGAGACCATTGAAACCTTTACTGACCAATTTTATCAAGAAGCCCAGATACTTGCTAGGGCAGGAGCATTGATAGATTTGATGCTTGGTTTGCAATGAAGTCAATGTTTCAGGGCCGTAAGGATTTGAATATCCATGATCTTCCTCTTGAATGCAGACATAAAGACTGCTCAGATTGTTGACTTTTTACAACTTTAAGGGACCACCTTTGATGCCCCTAACAAAAGCTACCATAACACCAATACTGGTGATACAAGTTATACGGAAAATCTTGTGACAATAATCAAGTAATAGCAAACCCCAGAGTAGGACTAGCTCATTCAAGAAACCCAAAATGGGCAATATAAGATATCATGTCACTTTCTACAAGTGTGGCAAGTACAGTCATGTTATGCAGAACTTTCAATCTAGACAGGACAAAATTTTTATGGTTGTACCTGATGATGATTATGTCTTATGCGGGAAAAGATTAGCGCAAATAGACATGTAAAATTATATTTCACCTATGCTCAAGTTCCCCCTGACCTAGTAAAATGACGATATAGAGCTACCAAGATGAGTATCAAGACTCAAGTGGTTACCCGTTTGCAAGTAAAGGCCACTGATCCTGTGTTGATTGAAAAGGTGGCGTGACTATAGGTGAAGCAGCCTCAAGCCAAGCAAACGTACATGAAGTCCAATATCAGTACCTTATAAGATGTTAACATATTAATCACATGGCCACTATTAAAGAGCAGTTACACAGTGTAGTCAAACAGCTTTCTCAATCCTTTGATTATGCTAATGACGCCGCAATTTTTAAGTAAACAATATTTCTTAATTTTTATTGCACTTATGCTGATATTTGGGTAAATTGGGAATAAGTTAGAGCCACCATTGAAAGTGGAGCTCCAACTAATATTTTTTATGAAACTAGTTGAACTATTAAGACTTGCACCTGATGTGGATTATAAAAAGGTTTATGTAACAGCGGGCCTGCATACCGCTACTTCTCAGGTAGCATATAGCGTCTTGACTCTATGGTTTGGATCGCTCCTTGTCACTGCACAAGCAATAGATTTGCTTAATTATATTTATAAGATATGAATTGGCACTGACTTCATTTGACAGTATGGGGTTCAGAAAAGTTTTCAGGAAAAAACTCTCAAAATCTTTGGGAAAACTTTGCCTCTGCTTTACAACAGAAAAATAGAACCACCCTAAAAATAAAAAAAATGGCTATATTATTATGGCATATTTGGATGGGCTCATTCCAGTAATGTATTGTCATATTGGTAAACTTTCTAGGCTTCCACCATGTCAAAAAGCATAATATCAAGGGATTTAATTAAAGGCGCGAAGGTCAATGATTGTGAATTCCATTGAGCAGTATATCATAGGAACTGGCCTTACCTTGGAAATTTTTGAATATCTGAATGACAAAATCCACACACCATGACAGAAAGGTAGAACGGAACACCATGTAACACCTGAAATTTTAATTTCTGGTCAAGGCGAAATTCAGGTACTGGTCACCAACCTATTGGATAGGCCAATATAAATAGAAAATAATCAATTAATGGCCTTCACTAATAAAGTTCCTGCTACAGAACTTTTATCCTTTCACACCTTTGGTCAATTAATTAAAATAGGATTACCTGATGATCCAAAATCCAAGAAATCCTTGCTGTGTTTGATCGTGATAGTTTGATGAGTATCTTGAAGGAATAAAGGGACCACGTTCTTTAGTTATTTGAATGATATTACAAGGTGTTTGCACAAGATAATTACGATTTTGGTTGTGCCAAAGGTATAGTTAATAATGTCTACATCATAGGTCATCCACCAATTCATATGCGTCCCATTGGATGTTCATGGGAGAGTGAGGCCATAGTTGCCAATAAGGTTACCAAACTACTTGATAATGGGTTATTGGTTCCATTTTCTAGCCCTTGGGTGAGTCCAATCTTAATTGTAGATAAAAAAGATGTAATAAAATGGGTTATCAAAGATTACTTTATGTCTGAACAAAAAGGTCTTATACCTGCTATCATGGACCAATTTTGTTCTTGATTGCCTAAGAGGGCTCAATTCTTTTTGGCAATGTATCTTATACAGGTAATGGTAAATTGACCTAAATAAGGAGGTTCAAGAAAATATACAATCATTACTGTCTAAGGGATATATCAACCATCATGGATGACTCAAGGTTTTTGTAATGCATCAGCAACATCCAAACAAGTGATCAATACTGTGTTAGGTGCCCTGAAGTTGCTGTTCATTCTCATCTACTTAGACAATATCATTGTTTTAAGTCACACTTTCACAGATCACCTGGGACACTTGGAGATATATTCAAGAAACTATTGGCAGAAAACTCAAAGATAAACCATCATAAATGTCACTTCTTTAGACAGGAGATTAAATATTTGAGGTTTTATTGTAAACACCAATGACCTACGCCCTCATAAACCCAAAGAAGCGAAAATTTAGCCTTTTCTTTCTACATAGTGTTTGCGATAAGCAGGTATTTTTTAGAATATTTAGCTATTATTTCCATTTCATTAAGAACTTTGCTTTCAAAGCCAAGCCACTTTTTCTTCTGTTATATAATCCTAAGGTAAACTCTGTATGGAATAAGAAAGCCCAGGAATCCTTCAATGCTCTTGGAATATACTTGGCGATGGAAACAATATCACAATACGCAAATTTTGATTTGTAATCATAATTTAACTTGATGCATCCTTGATGGTAGTTGGTGCCATGTTGAGTCAGGTGGACGAATTCAGTAATGAACAAACTGTAGCATATGAAAGCCATACTCCAAGTAAGCAAGAGCAAAATTATATAATGACCAAATGGGAAAATTTTGCGGTAATATATACCTGTAATCAGTTAATAGTACATATCAACAGAGTCCTCTTTGCTATGGCGACAGACTATTACCCTTAGAGATGGCTTTATGACTTGGAACAGCATGAAGGGAGTTTGGCTTAATGGACTTTAAAGTTAAAAATGTATGATGATGAGATCTTGCACTGAGATAGAACCATGCATCAAAATGCAGATGGATTGTTGTGGTTACCAACTGTTCTGGTGTTTCAAAACAAAGTAGATGCGTTGTATGAAGATGCTTACTGGGATATGGTGGACCTGCCATTAGAGATTCAGCAGGCATTGAACAAGGCGATGGAAAACACAAATACTGTTAAATGACAATTTTCAAAATGTGTCAAGAAAAAAAAATCCTTGCTAATCAAAAGCTATCCAAATACACTATAATACTAAGCGTGTTTTATAATGTAACTGGCCATGAGGGCCTGTTAAAAACTCTGGATCAGATTCAATGGATGTACTACTAGGAATCCCTTAACTTTGATGTCACGGAAAGGTATATTGCTTGTCGCTTTATTTGTCAAAAATACAAGTTCTTTAATAAAGCCACTATCTTCCAGCTAGTGGAGCCTGGGTTTGAGTGGTATACTGTATCCATTGCCGTAGTAGGGCCTTTAACCATGAAAACTAAGAATAGTCATTATGTCTTTGTAGCTATTAATCACTTGATTCGCTGGGTAGAGACGCAGTTATAAATAAAGTAGATGCATGGATCACAGATAAGCTAATAATGGAGCAGCTTCTTAATGGCATGGCTGCCATTAGGTTATTCTAAATGATAATGGCAGCAAATTTACCATGAATGACATTCCAAATTAAACGAGTTAATGGGATATGAGGAGTACTGACTGCAACTTACCATCCAGAAACCAATGGGATGGTCAAAGGATAAACTGTACTATGGATGCTACCTTAAAGAGATTATCGCTGGAAAACCTTCCAGCTGAGTAACATACTTGTTGGCAGCAACTTTGACCTATAATATAAGTTATCATTTTCCAATGGTGAAAAACCCTTTTAAATTACTTTATGGGAGTTGGTATAGTTTGCACCTAATTTTATATTCAGCTCTTGAATTGAGTCTTGAAATGACGCCCTTAAAGTAAATGGAGAGCTTGGCAAAAGTTTTGATAGGGTTAAAGTCTTGCACCTATGACAATATACTCAAGAGAAAGCTCAAGGCTAAAAAAATATGGAGATGAGAAGTATGCCAGCTCGTCCAACTTTTGAAATTGGCAATAAGGCTATCTATAGTGCCATCCACGGCTTTGTATGACAGAATAAGTTAAACAAGCTTTGTGTGGAACTTTGAGGTCATTGATAAAGTTGGCATTGGATTAACACACAATTAAGGACCTCTCTATTAAACACATTGTGGATAGGGTGCATTATAAGTATTTAAGAGCATAAAATAGCTATTAATATGGTCAAAACAACTTTAGATATCTTTTATATGAATATTTGTAATAATATCAGAATGTCTGTTGATTGTAAAGGTGGTTTAATGCCATAGTTCTGTTTGGTAATGGTTGTCAAACAATATTTCATTACATTTCTGCCATCTAAATTTGGCTACAAACGTGACAGTTATTTCCTACATTGATTTTATGTTTTCAGCAATATAAGGCACCATTGAGATTCTGCCGCCTCTATAACGCAGGGGTGGATGATATCTGCGTTAGAAGACATATTGGAATAAGATAATTTGGTTAAGTAGGGGATGTATTGTATTTTTAGTCAGGTTGTGCTTTTCCCAACATGTAACAATACTAATGACTTAATATCAGGGATGGTCCTCAATATGATTCATTGGAGTCAATGACTTTTAAGCTTCCAAGGAGGAAGCTTGACTCAGTATGATTTCATTTGGAAGCTACGTTAATTATATTTAGGATTTCAAGGAGCACGTTCTGGTTTTAAATGATGGCTAATTAAATGATTAGACTTACATGAGTTATTGGGGACGAACCCCATTAGTTTTAGTTTCCAGACCCAAGGGCACAATTGCCACCACTATAGGAATTGAGCCAATGTAAGCTGCAATCAATAGAGTGTTGAATAATGCAGGTCAATATAGTAGTAAGGTTACTCTCTGGTGACTAATGTTAATGTCTCTAATAGGTGGGCTTAAATTGTCTTGTGTGACCTATACATATGAAATTATATCATTAATATTATTACCTTGTCATTGGGTTTACTAGGTTTTACTAATATTTTTTTCTATTGTAGGCCAGAAGTGCCTAAATATTGTTAGTGAACAAGAATAAGTTTGCCTGAATTTACCAGCTCAGAATCTTGCTTCCTGTAATCAAACAGGAAGCTTTGTTAGTCAAGAAATATATACTTGTGAACATGCGCAGTCACTGCTTTTCGCCAGGTCTTAATGCCTAAATATGACAAGGGTTTAGATATTTGAGAAGGCTAATGTTGGCTGTGATGTAAGTTATGATGCTCAAGATGAAACTAGTAAAACAGTCTTAAAATTTCAGAATGGCAATGTTTCTTAAAAACAGAGAAAAAAGCAAAATAGGATAATACCCTCACAAGATGGAGCACTGTCTCATATAATGGGATATAACTTGGGGCTTACCGGTGCTCTTCTTTGGTGTTGCATTTTTTTCTTAGGTTGCAGACTTCTGGTTTTGCACAATGGAGGGAAGGGTCAGATTGCAAAATCGTTACAGAAAATTTTAATAAAAAACGATGGGTCAAATAATAATGAATTCTTTTCTAAACTAAGCTTCAATACTTTCCAAAGAAGTTTTGATTTAAGATGGGATTCACTTATGATGGTCTGGCACTTAATCAGTTGAAGAAATTTTCAATATAAAAATTGTTTAGGGAAAATTTGAAAAGGAGAGACAATATTAGTAGTTAGAAGATTAGATTCATTGAATATTCAATTTAATTTACATCAAAAATTAAGTAAATATTGTTCATGAAATGGGGATTTGGAAATTGGATGATGTTTAAGAAAATGACCTGTTATAGAAGATTTACTTGGAGTGAAATCCGCCACTTTAGCTATGTAGTTGAGGGATTTCTTCAAAAAAGAACCTAATACTCTTAACGTACAAACAGATAGGCAGGGTGGGTATTAAAGTAACTATCAACAAGAAAGTTGGATCAAACACTACCTGCTTATTGCTTTTTAGTCAATACTAACTATATACTATAGAGTTCACTGACTTACCCTCATATGCTCAGTTGGCAACTTCTACAATAAGGTTTCGTTTATTGTATTGTTAAGTAATTTGTATAAGTGATAATAACTGGCTTTCTAAGCCATGAGGCACATCCATCTCAAATTTGATAAATTTTGAAGTATATTCTGTTAGTTAGGCTTTCATCACTTACAAAATAGAAAACGTTACCATAAATGTTTGATATTCTATTCTCCTCAGATAGCTTGCCATCATTAAGTTTGTGAGTTAAGTTGAAACTCCTTTTATCTCAAGTTGCCTTAGAGGTGGACATATTTGTTGAGATTAAAAGACAGTTCTTTGACTTTGGACCATAAATAAGATAACTTAAGCAAGACTTCACCTCAAATTTACATATCCCTTGTCAGGGATGCGGCTAAATGTAAGAAGAATGGGCTTCCAACCAGGTTATGACAGAACTTAGTGGAATGCCAGAAAGTTAGGAGCATAGCCATCTTCATGATGTTAAGATAGGGAATATCTGGTTGAGCCTTAGAAGCTTTTGATTTAACATATCAACAAGGATCCCCACTACAAGCCAAAAGGATTTATATATGCAGATCAAAGAATTCAAGTACCGCTGCTAGGTTTTAGATTGGCAGAATGGAGGACGGCTCTCCAGAATCTCTTTCTGCTAAGCATCACTTTTCGAAAATCAATTCAGCCTGAAATTTAGCTCCACTAAAGAGATTTACGAAAACTATTAGCAAATATGGCGGGAAACCCCGCAAAAGAACCCGCAGGCTATGCCAAACGAGCCAGCACCACCCCCAAATGAAGCAACCCTCGGTTACCCACCTCAGGGTCAACCAGAATCACCCGCTCTCAAGCAGCAGCCATGAAAGCAGGCACCAACCCCCAGCCTGGAGCTACTCCAACTAGTGCCAGTTCACCTGATCGTACTTCTGCAACCTGCACGCCTAACAGCTCTGTGTGCGCTGCCTCCCACCAACCCGCTGGGCCCCCTCCAACCAAGGAGGCCATCACCCACGCTGTGTTAAAGGCGTCTGTTCAGTTGAATGCAACTCAGCCCATCCAGGCATTCACCTCCCCCATTGTGTCAGCTAATTCAGCCCCATCTATTATTGCTGACGCTGTGTTTCTGGCTCCCTCCATGAGGGGCGATACCCAGCTACCTAGCCCCCAAATACTCAGATGTAAGGTTGGATTAGCCGCACATTCTGGTACACTAAGCACCAAATTGGGACAATCTACTCTTCCCAATGAGGATTCAAATGGTTTGGATCTTGGAACTTCACACCAGTTCCAATCTCACCCGTCCCATTTAAACCACGTAATTGGCACTTCTCAAGTTGGCACTTTATCGCAATATGCTGAAAACGACCAATTCACTAATCAGCCAGTGAGTTTTGCCCACAAAATCACAGCAAATACTCGGGCTGAATTTACCCAAATAGATTGGGATGGTGATGAAACATCGCCCTCCTCCCAATTGGCTGGAGTTAACTCCAATCTGGATGGGACTCCCCAATTTAGCGAGGCCCAACAATCACCTGGCCCCCAAACCCTCGTATGTAAGGTTGGATTAGCCGCACATTCTGGTTCACTAAGCACCAAATTGGGACAATCTACTCTTCCCAATGAGGATTCAAATGGTTCAGATTTTGGAACTTCACACCAGTTCCAATCTCACCCGTCCCATTTAAACCCCATAATTGGCACTTCTCAATTCGGCACTTTATCTCAATATGCTGAAAACGACCAATTCACCAATCAGCCAATGAGTTTTGCCCAAGAAATCACAGCAAATACTCAGGCTGAATTTACCCAAATAGATTGGGATGGTGATGAAACATCTCCCTCCTCCCAACTGGCTGGAGTTAATTCCAATCTGGATGGGCCTCCCCAATTTAGCGAGGCCCAAAAACCGCCCCTCAATTTAATATGATGCCAGCAACTGCTGTAACATTCCAGCAACAAGGGAACTCTGCAAACTTGTCCAAACCACCAGCTCACACTCAACCCGCAATTGCAGCCCAAAGCAAACACAAACGTACCAAAGGAGCCACTGGGGCGTGGCAAAAACCTCTGGCACCAACGCTACCCAAAGCTGACCCCCGTGAAGTGGCTTTTATTGCTGATGTTAAGAAGAAATGGGCCGAAACTAGAGCGCAAAAAGCTCTACCTCGCTCAACCCTCTCCCACGCAATTCGCCTTTATTATGGGCATAACCCTGTTGAATTCTATACAGATGATTACTTCTCATAATTTGCAGCAATTGCGGAGACATTCCCAATTAACACCACCATCCATGAATCAGTGGAGGGCCACTACATCGATTGGGCTTCACTGAAGCTGCCCTTGCTGACCATGCTGCCACCCTCCAGGTCATTATTCCACGCGGATCTCTTCGCATCTCCCGCACACGCTCTCACCTGGAGAAAATTTCATGGGTTACTTTTTCCAACCTACCAACGACTGTTGATCCTGAGTCTCTAAACTGGCACTCCATCGTGGTTTAATGGAGTTTGGGTCTGTTCTTTCAGTGGACTTTAGCGTCCCCTCTTACTATGCTCCCACTCAAAGAGCTCGCAGTGCTAGGGCGTCGTCCATCCCCTCCCCCACTGTATCCTGCAACATTGAGGTTATTCCTCGTGTGGCGGTAGTTGAGGCATGCCCTGAGATCTTTTTTGTCGACCCTGATCAGGCGCGCCCCCGGTGTTCATGGTGTAACGCCCTTGGACACTTGTATAGTGGCTGCACAGCTCGAAAACAAGCCCTCTTAACCACCACCCAGGGGCCTAAACCAGGCCAAAAACGATCCCACGTGGCTGCAGCAGCAATTCCACAACCCACACAATGGGTTCCCATTCAAGACCTGTCCCCTGAGGCCTTACGCCTAGCAGTTGAAACAGCTAACCCCACTATTGGTATGGGATACCTTCGCGCTCATGCCCCCCTTCCAATGGGCACCCCCTCCAATCTCCCAGAGTCAACTCCCTCTCTCACCAAGCGCAAGGCATCTCCCACAGGGTGCCCCTCGTCAGCCACCCACACTCAGGGCTCCGCAGCACCCCCACCAACCTCCACCAGCGATTTATCGCATCAACCCTCAGCTCCCAATGGAGCTATGCCCACCAGCATGGACTGGCAACCCGCGGCCTGCGGTAGAAGTGCCACCTCAAAGAGTCCTACCCCAACCCCACAGTCCATTTCGCGCGGATCCTTTGCAGTGTTGGAGGAAGTGAATATGGACTCAGACTCATCAAATGGGGACACCGCGGAGGTCACCATTGAGCACCCTCAGGTCCTTCCCCTGCAACGGAGCGGGGGCAGCATCCTAGGCTGGCTTACTGGGTCCTCCGCCCCCCACCCTCTCCTTCCCTTCAGAACCCTCGACGCTCCTCACGGATTGCAGCTAATAGTCAAGCTAAAGGACTCAAAACTAGCCGCCTCACAGCAGCAGGTTTAAGCGCTGGCAACCCCCAGGACATGGAGGGGAACAGCTATGAGTCCCCATGGCAGCACCCTGGCCCTGCAATCCATCAACGCAAATGGGTTGCGGGACTTTAAGCGGAGAGCCCGCCTCCTCCAAAACTTCAGGTCAGCACAAATTGACATCGCTGCTGTCCAGGAGCCCCATATCCTCCCCCACGAACAATCTGCATGGAATGAACAGTTTGGAGGCAACTCCTTCTGGACAAACCATGCCGCCCTTATTGTTTTGAATCCCCGGGTTAAAACCCATTCTTTTTCACAATATCTAGGTGGCCGCCTCATACTGGCCAAACTCACCACTCCTGACTTCTCCTTCTTCGCTGCAAGCATCTACCTGCCTAATGCAGGTCAGGAGCAAAATCAGCTCTTGGAAGAGCTCCTCCAACTCAATCTCCCACGGAATACAGTCCTCTTAGGAGATTTCAACACAACCATAAGTCGCGTCCGCGACTCTTACCCCCTGCAGCAAAGGAACGCCCTGGATCAAGTCGCCTCCAGGATTTCCTTCGCCTGAGCGGCTTTATAGATGCGCTTCCACCCTCCGCGTCTGGCCTAGGTTGCATGACTAGGATCCAGTATGATGGAGGAGCTTTCCAGTCAGCGTCACGCATAGATATGGCACTGATTGGCCCCCTGCTGATTGGCCGCGTCTCCTCTCCCATCTCTCGTGACAACCATCTGAGTGATCACAGGTCACTCACCGTTGTCCTCACCACCACACTTAGACCGTCGCGTAGGTTCTGGCCTAGGGTTGCCCCAGCTCTTCTCAACAACCCCTTCACTAAGGAGAAGCTGTCTATGACCATCCGGGAGACTCTCACCTCCCCCCACCCCACCTGCTTGACCACAAGGCTAGATGGGCGGTGACCAAGGAGGGCATCACCCGCGTTGCTTACAACTGTGCCAAAGCCCAGATGACTGCAGCTCGCGCCAGAGTCAAAAGGGCGGAAGCCAGAATCAGACATCTGGAGCGAAACTGCCAGCCTTCGCCCTCTCCCAGATGGTTGGAAGACTGGGAAGCGGCGCAGGAAGCACTCCGCTTGGAGCTCACACTGCAGGAAGAACGGGCAGCAAACTTTACAACATCTCGTTACTATGCTCAATGGGAACGCCCCACCCGCTTCTTCTTTCAGAAACAGAAAGCCCGGTCAACAGCGCAGGATATTACTGCACTGAAGATTGGCACTACAACCACTTCAGATAAGGAGGAAATCACGCAGGAACTACACCGCTTCTACTCCAGCCTCTTCCATGCCACCCAGGTGGACCCATCGGACATCCAAGACTTCCTGTGGCGGGCTCCAGAGCCGCCCATTGACCCACGGGCTGATGAGGCTCTACTGGCGCCTATTTCCATCCAGGAGGTGATGGAAACTCTTCTGAAATCCCCACGGCTTAGAGCCCCAGGCCCAGACGGAATACCCTTTGAGGTGTACCTTCTGGAACCTGCAGTGATAGCCAGAACCCTCCGCGACCTCTTCGCTGCACTCTTGGTGAATGGCGAGGTCCTCCCCGACTCCAGAGGCTCAATCACGACCCTCATTCACAAGAAGTCAGACCGTGAGAACCTGGCGAACTGGCGCCCCATAGCGTTGATCAACACAGACCACAAGCTCTTCACGAAGCTTCTGGCCAACCGCATCACCAAATGGGTGTCACCTCGCCTCTCCCCATCCCAGCACGGTTTTATTCCGGGGAGGTCGTTATGGGACAACTATAATGACCTTCACGTGACTTTGACTGCTAACTCTCGTAAGGTGAATGGCTTTGTGGCTCTCCTGGATATGGAGAAAGCATATGATCGGGTAGCCTGGAAGTATATTGATGCTTCCCTGGCCCGCTTCCATCTCCCACCCGCAGCTAGGCGCTGGATATCAGCGCTCTATGACCAGCTCCACACCAGAGTCCTGGCGCCAATGGGCTTTACAGTGGCAGTACCAGTTGGACAAGGTCTCCGGCAAGGGGACCCCCTGAGCCCTATCCTTTTTAACATCACCCTTGACCCCCTCTTGGCCTCCTTACAGGACAAGCTAACAGGGATTCTGGTCCCAGGTAAAGCCCCCACACGCACCATGGCATTTGCAAATGACACTGCCATTGCATTTGGCTGCCCTGGGGATGTTGCCCTCGCTGCTGTGACCATTGAGAGGTACACCAAGGCGTCCAACGCCATGGTCAACACCTCCAAGACAACAGTTGTACAGGTCGGCTCCCCCACCTTCCCCCACCATTTGGTATTGAACCTATGCGCGGTACCTTCCGTCACCTGGGCGTTCTCACCAACCAACAAGGAGTTGCGCTAAAAGACAATGAGGACTTGCTACTTGCAGCAGTTAACTCCAGGATTGCCAGCTGGAACCGGCGGCACATCACCCCCAGGGTCGAGCTCTGATGGCCAATGTGTTCCTCCTCTCCAAAGTCTGGTTCCTAGCGCACGTCTGCCCATTCACAGATGCCTTTTATACGCGGCTCAATGTACTCCTCCGCTGTTGGATCTGGGGCTCAAACCATCCACCAATGGTCCTCTCAACCATTGCCCGACCCTGCAATGAAGGGGGCCTAGGGCTTCTGGACACGCGATCCCGCGCCACCACAATCTTCCTGAAGTTCCTATGGCCGATTGTCTGCTGGGACGCGACCCCCATGCCCCAATGGGCGCCCGCCCTCCGCCAGTCAGTGTCAGCAGCTCTGGGTCTTCCTAGAGCATCTCTGACCTCATTAGGGGAGTGGCTCACAAACCACCCAGGCCATCGCCTAAAACCATCCTCATCCCCCTACTGGAACCAGGCTCTCCTTGCCCTGAAACGAGTAGGCGCGCGGATCCACCATGCCTTCCCATACAGAAGGGAAGGCCCTGGCCTCATCCCCCGTCGCCATGCAATTGTGCACAATGGACAAGTTGTCACAACTCGCCTCAACCCCCAAGATCGTCCTCCCATCCGCCCAAGACTCCTTGAGCTCCTCCCTCCCTCCGTGAGATTTGACCTTAAGGAATTGTGGAAGGATGTCTATCACCCCATCCTGTCAGCAAAGGTGTCCAACACCTTATGGAGGGTACTCCACTGTTCATACAGACAGGGGACTGGACTGGCCCTACCTTCCAGCACTGAAGCTGCCCCCGCTGTGTGGAGCCTATTGACTGCCACCTCCATCGTTTTTTCACCTGTCCAGGTGTCGCCGCATTTTGGCCAAAGGCCCGCGAGCTCCTCCATGCTCAGCCCTGGTCTGGACACCCTATGCAAGACCTCATGTTTGAGCAGACATTGCCTGGTTGCCACCGACCCCTCCGTGTCCTCGCCTATGCCACAGCCATCTGGACCATCCATAACTCCTTCCTTCGTGCTGCCTTTGACCAGCAGGTGTGGACCCTTCCACACATGATCACCCACTTTCAGGTACACTTTGAGATGGCCCTGAAGGTCTGCACTATGTCGCCAACCCTCCCCCGCTCAGTTGTCACTGCAGCACGGCTCTGGCGCGCAAACCCCCCTCCCTTTCTCGATGCCTCCTCCCTCCCCTTCCCTCGCCTCAGGCTCTTAGGAGCCCAGGCGTAATTCAATAAACATCGATGAATCCCCCCTTGGGTTGGGACCATCTAGTACTAAAAAAAGAGGACGGCTCTCCAAAGATCTTTGAATGAGCATAAAAAGCAGGACTAACGTGGTCATAGTATTAGAAAAAAAGCAATTTCTCAGGTATTAATTAAAATAAAATTCAGCATCATCTTACTAAGATGTGTCAATGGATTGATTGACCAGATTGTCCACAGCAGCACCTTGGACAGCGTGGTCAATAGTATGGCGTATATTTACCAGGAGTATCTTGGTACAGGAAACATAGAAGGAGGGTGGTGGTATCAGAAAAAACAACTTATAAAGTTGTTCTCTTGGAAGAGGTTTTCATATTTGAATATAGTAAAGTATAAATTGGTGACTAACCCTACTGAAGGCAGCCACCTTATACACAATGAGGGTGGGATATGGTGATAAAGAGGTGGCGTATATATTTTTGAGTGGTGAACACATTGTTATTCAGATCCAGACAAGCTTAAAATGTCTTCAGGGGCTACATTTAGGTCTGGAAACCAACATCACACAATATACCAATAATTTGATTGATGAATCCTAATGAATTTTGGTTTTAAAATGGGATATGCAGGAATAGTGATGCCTTGGATTAGTGAAGTGATGTTTAAACATCATCAGGTGTTTCTGAGGTGTTTAAGTAAAATAGGATCATTTTTAGCTCACCAAAGCGATTTGGTCATATGATTTTTGTACGTGGAAGGCTCAAAAATCTAATTTGAGGCTTTTATTCATAGAATCACCTACTTTGAAGAAGTGTGGGAAAATATGGTGTAGAGCTTGCTTAGAATTAGATCTCCAGAGGATATTTTCTATCCCAAAAAATCTCTTCTACACGTTTAAACTATTTAGGGTTCACTGAACAGGTTCAAAGTGTGCGTTGCAAATATTGTTGATTAAGATAACAATAGGTATGTTGATAATTGTATGAAATCTATTATCCCAGTTAGGTTTTTTACAATCAGCTTGATAAAATGTTCACCGCTAGACAGGTGTTGACGCTCTTCCTTCAGAAATCTTGTAGGCAATACTGAACAACAAGAGAAACTCTCCCTTCAACTATAGTCCCTAGGATTAGTGATACACTGAAAAACAAGGGAACCTCTCCCTTCCACTCTTGACATAAGAGATCTTAAGATCTTAAGAGCAAAAATAAATAAAGGAAGATTTCCTTCCAACTCTAATCACAAGAGCACAATAACAAATGTATAACAGTTTAAATGCTCATAAAACTCAACAATTCTGCTTCTATTAAACATCAAAAGATTAAAAAAGGGAATATGGCGCCCAACTTTTTTGTTGGCGCCCCAATTGGAATGGCATACATTGCTGATTTATTTACCCTTAGTAGTCATCTGAAATGATTAATTACTCAATTTCTTAGTCAGATTCTGCCGCCAACTAGGTCATGACCACTCCTGGATTAAATTCCAAAAAGTCACGTTCCAATGCCTTTATTAAAATACAGCGTATTGCTTTTAATAAATTAGCAACCTGCTTAGTTAAAGGGACCATTTACCCATCAAAAGCAGGCATGTAATTTAGGTTAACCCGCAAAATACTACCAATACAAGCATTGTTAATGCTTCCACAACAGCCATTATACCCTTATTGACTAACAATGTGGGAATCCAGCTGATATGTGCTCGCTTGGTGCTTGACGCCTGCTGGATTCCACAAAGATTCTATAAAATTTTTAATAAATAATAAAGAGCTAATAAAAATAGGTTTTTATGATTTTTATCAGCCACACAATAAGGAGAAAACAATACTCCTTGACCTCCAATTATCTAGTATTTAAAGTAAATTTGAAGGTTGAAGGGGATTTGAGAATATGTTCAGAATAGCCTGCATGAGTCCAAATTAGGAAACATGCAGTAATAGCATATCATAACTTGAAACTCATATCAGGGCAGTGGAGTGAAGGAAGAGGAATTATTACTGGCCCAAACATACCCATGAGGTAACATTTTTATAAACTTGAGCCAATCGCCACCCAAGAAATTTCTTGCACCTTGGGGACCCCCGCCAAGCCTATAAAAAAAGGGGGGTCCTTGCACAGGTGCATTGAAGGACTTCGTTGGGGTCAGGGGAGTGCCTTCTGTTGATTCCCCCAAGGTCTGTGGTGAGGTTGGAGAAATCTGACCTGCTGATTTTACTAGTGCCTGTACGGATTTCAAACTGGTGATTCCCCATTTAACGGGGTTCCACCAAGAACTGGCCAGGGACCTTTGGCTGATTTCATTGACTTTCACATTTTTATTATTATTAAATGAGCTCTTAATGACATCAGAATATTGCAAATGGCTGACATTTTCAATCTTTGGCAAAACTCGACCTACAGCATTCTTATTTTTAGTCTACAAAAGTAAATGTCTGACAGACAACAAACCGCAATTAATATGCAAATTAAGTTTATTAATAACTAAATAATCAAAACACTTGAAAGCATTGTTTACAATTATCCACAAAGAACATTAGTTATTTGTCAGAATCAAATCTGGCAAAATAAATAATATTCTATAAAGAATATTTTCCAGAAATATTTCAGAATATTATAACTCCAGCAGCTGCAATATTTTTTATAATTAAATAAACCCTGTGGAAAAATAGATATGTTCTTATAATGTAGTGGCGCTAGATGATGTGGGCATTCCAAAATCTCAACATATCCCCTGGCTTGATCAGATTATGCAGCAGAAATAGAATTTTAAAGGCAGATGCCACTTTATTTTGGTGCATGAGTCAGCAACATGGTTAAAATTGATTTTAGTGGAGCTAAATATTTTTCTCCTTGCACAAAGCATCTTCTCATGCACATTCTTGGCAGTGCGGTTCCTCTTCTCCTTCTCATGTTCAATGTCACCTCATACAAATGCAGTTCTCCGGGGTCACTTAGTAAATATCACTAATGATGAACTCCTAAAAGCCTTTTTCCCCAGGATAGGGTTCTAATGATGTGGATCTCACAGCAACACAATGTACCAGAAATATATGTTTGATCTCATCAATAAATTCTTATACGCCTTTTTCACCCAGTTCAGAGTACTCACAGCTTCATGCCATACCAGGATCACTCAGCCAATATCACCAATATATTCCATGATCTGTATTCATCAAGTTCAGGCTTCTCATACTTTGATCTGAGTGAATCTTCAAGTTTTATCTTCTTGTGACTCTCCATATGGGCCTAGTTTCAACATGACCTGGACTTGCCAACCATTCATACTCACTTGATCATCTTTACTTTTGTCATAATTCATCCTCCTTCCCAGCAATAACAGGAATGGAACACCTCCATATACACAATTGCAGAAAAAATAAAAGCTGATTTACATATATATCTTGATTTCATAATTTTTTTTCATAAATTTTTTAACTTTTATATTTTTTATTTTTGTTTTTATTTGTGTTTTTTATTTTTTATTTATTTTCTATATCCAATAATTTTTGGATTTGCTATGTATTAGATTTACTATATGACATAAAAAATACTTTTCAGCATATAGGAATCTGTTTCTAACTTGGAAAAAATCTTGAATAGTTCCAACCTTTGGACATTCATTACCAACTTCTTAATAAATTTGACAGGTCCTACTTTTAATTAATCTTTCATAAGCTGGCACTTGATCCATAAAGTATCATGGCAAGTGACTTTATCACCTATCACCAGTTCCTTTCAAACAGATTGATTGTTTTCTCTGTAAAGTGATTATTAGTACTATGCACCATGCCTAACTTTTGATATTATGCTGACAGATCTGGTAATGATCCCATAATTGTGCAAATCAAAATAAAATTAGGTTTATGCAACTTTTACAAACAAGTTGTCCATCTTATTAGCGTTTTGTGCCTTTTCAAACAGCTGGCGGACATAAAGCTGAGCAACTTCCTTAACTAATTCTGGATCAATCATCTTTATTTTTTATTTCGTTCTCATGACAGCATTTGCATGTGACATTAAGACTTAATATAATGGATACTTGATGTTTTCTTCCACAAACAAGTCTGAAATATCTAATTATTATGGGAAAATATCTAGTGGAATGGTTCTAGATGCAGTGCTAGATTGTTCCACCTCTAAAATGCTGAGCCTTTTCCTGAATCTTGCATAGGCTCAGTCACTTAAGTCAAAACCAGATTCATATTTTTTTGACTTTTTCCCCAACACTGGGTGGCAAAATGTCTGGTTGCACCACATTCACAATAACAGTTTTGGATTTATCCGCTTAATTTTGCAAATTGGGCTCCTTCACTATTGAACTTGGCTCTAAAAATCGTTGAATTTTCCTGTTGCTACTTATTTATGACAATCCATATTTTTGTCGTTGAACTCTGACATAATCTGATCCTCATCTATTGAATGGTTTTGTAAAAATGATAGACACATCAAACATTGAGCCTAAGATTTCATATACTTCACCATTTGTAAGTGTAAGTCTAAGTTGTTATCTCCAAAACCATAGCATGGTGTAGGTCTCTTCAGGGCTGCGTGCTATTTTCATGGCAATATATGAATAAAATTCCAATAATACTTTTTTACATACTAGAATTTGCGCTTCTTGGTAATTTTTAATTGGTAAAATGGGTAATGTCTTATCCTTCCTAAATTGAATCCTAATGAACTCATGTTTGCGGCTAGGCATCTGCTCAGGACTAATGACTTCATTCATGATCGCTTCTTTTTCATCTTGATATGTCCAGTTATCACTGTGCAGGTGGGCCAAACCAGATTTTGATGATCTGTGTCTATACAGTACATAAACTTTTACTGTTTTCTGGTGGTCACTATGTCTGAACATTATCTTTTTAAGTAGTCAGAAAAACGTTGAAGCGGTATCCTAATGAAAGATTAATATTTTGATGAATCCCAAAATTCTTCTGTTGCTATCATGGTGGGAGGTGTATGCCCAGTAACCCTACCAAAGATGATGGAGTTATTGGGGGTCATCTCTGAGTTTGCAGCAAAAGTTCCAGGTATATTTCTCTGGGCTGTACTTTAAAGAAATTTTTCTTTGATAAATTATTGTCATCTCCATATTACTCGATCTCAGTGCAAGCACATATGACTTTGAGGGCTTGTAGCCACTTTAGAATTTAAATTAATTCAATATTGAATATTATGGAATTGTTTCTTGTCTACTTCCCAAGCAGCTTTTGAAATATTAATTCTTTAATTACTTTATTCTCCTTCTGCTTTAAGAAGATGACTTTTCCATAAAAATCATTGTTGACCTTCACAACCTGTTCTATTTCATCACCCGCTTAGTCACTTATTCATCCAAGGTAGTAGATCAGAATGAGACTTCAAATTAAGCATGTTCTTGATCACCGTTTCTAGTTCCATCCACAACTTCTAGAGTTTTTTCTTGTATGACATTTTGCTGAAAACTTCCAACGTATTATTTGACCTAAAAACTCAACTACCCCTTTAGTTTGCATCAAATATAAACTCTTTTAGGGTTTACTGCACAGTTTCAAGTTGTGTTTAGTATATATTGGTAATTAAGATTTAAATTTAAATTTATTGCGGGGAAGGCTGACCATGGGACAGACACTTCCAAATATGACTCAGATGAGACAAAACTTAGTACCAGGGGAGGCACCCCAGAGAAGCGATGCTATCTCTTGTTGCCAGCGGGAACGCCACTTATGGGAAGGGGAGGGAACGTGTGTAGGGGACGTAGCCACTATTGAGCACGTGTGGAGGAAGGGGTCTGATTTGATGAACCAGACTGGGAACCAGGAGGAGACCAGCTGTCAGCGACGCGGTGGGAGATATCCAAACATCCATGCTTGAAAGTGATCCACCAAATGAGACCAGAATCTGTGGACAGCTTCAGGGAGGGTGGGAAGGATCCAGCGATGGCATCCAGGACAATCGTGTGGATAGTCCACATGGCGATTGCAACCACCAGAGCACGGAGGGAGGGTGGGAGGGGGAGGCCATTGATGAAGCAAACATATCTCTTGACAGACTGAAGGGATGTGTTTGATCCTGGCCTAGCAGACGTTGGACTTCGCGCCATATTACTTTAGAGGTAGGGCACTTCTCCAGGCGGTGAAACAGCGTTCCATACTGGCCACACACGACACAGGATGAGTGTAAAGCATTAGAGCGCTCAGCTGTATGATACACCCACCTCAGGCAGCGCCACACATGGGAGCGGACTTGAGGCTGCAACAGAGGATGGTGTGCGTATTTCCAGATAGTCTTTTGGGTCTCAGTGGAATAAGGGATGTCCATCATGTCCAGGTAGTCCACCCTGGATAGGACTTGGGGTCGAATGGGGATCACGCCATCATGGATGGGTAGCCCCTGTACCTCTTGTGTGAACTGAGGAGAGGGGCGGCCTCTTCAGCTTGTATGTCCACTAATATGAATTCTCCACTCTGCGCTTCGCATGGAGAGTAGGATTCGTTTGTAGTGGGTTTTGGTCCCGTGAGGACCTGTGGCCAATGTGTGTGATGCGAGGTATTTCATCAGGGAGTGGGGGTTTGATGGATTGGTGAGGCCCAAGGCTCGGGAGAAGTTGGAGCGGGCCACGTGGGACCAGTGTTGTGATGGGAGTGTAGGAGCAGTGACGGCCACAATCCAGGTGCCCAGGATCTTGGCGGCATGGGCTTTGAAGTCAAGTAGGCCCATGCCACCATGATGATGAGGGCCAAACATGACCTCTAGCCATACTGGTGGAGGGCGGCCTGACCAAAGCCAACCTTGTAGCAAAGCATACAGGGATTTGAAGAAGCTTGGGGAGAAGGGGATGGCGTGGGCTCCGAACCAGACTTTGGATAGGAGCATAGAGTTGGCAAGAACAACCCTGCCAGTGAGGGTAGTAGGGTGGGCTCTGAGAGAGGCGATTCGCTTCGTCACGTTGTCCAGTATATGGCACTCCATTACTGCTGACGCGTATCCACCTGCCTCCAACCACACGCCCAGATGGCGTACTGGTCCTATGGTAGGTCGTGGCACAAAGGGGAGCACCAGTGGAGCGGTGTGTTTTGAGTTAATAAGGCGTGGACGTGGGCGAGCAGATGGGATGGGTTGGGAACTACTTGCTGGGGCCCAGCAGTTCTGAAACTGACCAAGGAGGATGATTTCGGTTTTGGAGGCGTTCAGTGCCGCGTTGCTTACCCGGGAATATTCCTGGATGAGGGCTTCAAACGCGCGTGCATCTTTGTTATTAGACACCCCCACCACGCAATCATCTGCAAATGCCATCATCTTGACTGGGGTTTGGCCTGGCACATGGACCCCAGTGAGTTGGGCATTCACATTTCGCAGTAGTGGGTCAAGGCTGAAGTTGTATAAGAGTGGGCTAAGGGGGTCCCCTTGTCGCAGGCCCCTTTGAGGATGGACTACTTCTGTTAGGAAACCTGGGCCGCGCACTGCCATTGTTGCAGATTCCGTGAGCAGCATCACCCAGTTAATGAAGCGGGGAGGTAGGCAGAATTGTTGGAGGCAGGCCCTAAGGTATTCCCGGTTTACTCTATCATAGGCCTTTTGTTGGTCCAAGAATACAAGTGCCCCAGAGGCTGTGGACTGACACACATTGGCCACAGAGTGCACGTTATCCCAAATCGACCTTCTGGGGATGAAACCAAATTGTTCTGGGGAAATGGTGGCAGATGCTACAGTCCCTAAACGGTAGCCATGATTTTTGTTAAAATTTTGGTGTCTGTGTTTGTTAGAGAAATGGGGTGCCAGTTGGCTAAGTCTAGCCTATCCCCTTTCTTGAAGAGTGTGACTGTAAAGGCCTCATGTCCTCCTGGTAGGAGGCGCGTTTCCAACAGGCTTTAGTTGAGTGAGGCTAGCAGCAATGGGGATATATATTTAAAATATTTTTTGTAGAACTCATATGGAATGCCATCTGAACCTGGGCATTTTCAGTTTGGTGCACCACGAATGGTAGTCCATAATTCGTTCAGAGTAATTATTTTCATTATTTCTGGGTATCGGAAAATGGTGCAGATATGAGCTCGGTCAAGAAATTCTGCCATTTTGGCCAGCTGAATTGGTTTGGCTTGGTATAACTCGGAGTAATATCTTTGCATTTCGATTGCCACTTCAGCCAGTGTGTCCACAATAGAATTATCTGATCTTCGCACCTGTGTGCAGGCTACGCTCTGGTGTGGTGCAAAATTTTTTTTGAAGAAGTATGCGGTGCACTTGTTGCCTTTAGTGATGCGTGTGGCCTTGTATTGGACACAAACCCAATGTTTGTGTTGCCTTTCAAGTGTGTTGAGGTGGGCGGCTGCCTCCGCCCACTTCTGGCCCCATGCAGGGCTATATCCTGAGGCTGGAATGTTGGACTCCAAGTGGGCCAATTCCACCAGCGCGTGCAATATAACTGCCAATGTGGCTCGTGAGCGTCTGGATGAGAGATGGCGATAGTGGCAGATGGTGTCTTCTTTGAAAGTTGCCCATGTGGAAATGGGGTCTGCACAAAACGGTGCAACAAACAATTTTGCCAAAGTTGCCTCTTCCACCCACATGGAAAACCCTGGTGACGCGAGCTCTGGGGGGCAGATTTTGCACCAATGTGGGGCCTTTGCAACTGTGATGGGTAAGTGGTATATTATCAAGACCAGTTGGTGGTCAGATAATTCCATTTTCGTTGTTTTGAAGTGGGAGATGTGGGGTTGGAATTTCGCTGGCACTAGAATAAGGTCGATGCAGGTCATGGACCTTAATTGGCCGTTGTGGATGTGGGGACGCGTCATGTTTTTGAGCAGTGGGGCATGTTGCGGCAACACATCCATTAACCCAAGGGTGGCTTTTAGAATGCGTAGTTCTACGTGACCCTGTGGGGCGTGGGGTGAGGGCAGCCACCGGTCCGTTGGTGAGGTTAGCCAACAGTTCATGTCACCAATTAGGAAAGAATCAGGGGGTAGCAGGAGGGATTTGACTGACAAGAAAAATTCCCGATGCTCATGTGCACCGTTTGGGGCGTAAATGTTGACGATTGTGTGTGCAACATTGGCCCATGAGAAGGTGACAATGAGCACTTGGCCATTTAGGAATATTTCTGAAGATGTAAATTTGAAAAATAGTTTTTCCAAATTAGCACCCCACAGTGCTTCAACCAAAAGGATAGGGATGGTAGGAGCATTGTTTTCCAAGCATCCTCGGAACCTCATGGACAGTGGGACTCCTGGATGGCCAGGATATCCACAGGTAAATTGTTTTGTAAAAAATCTCAGTTTCCTAGCCTGGGACGGAGAGGCCTTGAGTCCGGCGATATTCAGCATCCCTAGAGTGAAGGTTTCCCCCATCGCACCCTAGGTGTGAGGGGTGGGCCCCCGGGCCCACCAGCCTCTTCCAGGTCCCCACAGGCTTTCACAGCAGCGCGGGTATTAGCAGCAACACTATCAGGGTTTTTGTTAATTTTTGCAAAAAGAGTCGCATTGGCTTTGGCCTTTGCTTTTTGTTTTCCCAACGTCGGGCAAATTTTTTGCGGTGCAGATAAGTTTGGTGCACCATCAAGTGGGGCAAAAAAATTTTTTTTGGTTGGGATAGGTCCCAAGTCAGTTTTGACTGGGGCTTGGGTGCAGTGATTGGGTGAGATCGAATCTCCCGTCAGATCCTCAGATTGAGTGGCCCATTTGGCATGGGCCTCCCAATCTGATTGGGTGATGGATTCCCGAGTTGCTTCTGCTGCGAAGGTCTCCATGTCCTCCTGGCGTTGTGAGTGTGGGATGGTGGTGGTGGCCTTGGCCGCTTCCTTGGCCGCGGTCCTATGGGCCTGCTTAGCCTTCTTCTGCTCTTGCAGGGAGATGGGCTTTACCAATAGGTAGCAGCCTTGTGCTCCCCACGGGAAAGCCTCCTTGGTGCTTGCGGTTGGTTTGTAGTGCGCCTCTCCGCTGGCCATGGCTGCTGAGGGGTGCTCATGAAAGTGACGCCCTCTTTGATGGGGCATGCGTGTGCCTTATGGCTGAACTCATCATAGTGGGTGCAAATGGGGGGCGCACTGTCCACGGTTACCCGGAATAGGTGGGTGGTGTGCCCTGCGATGTCAATAAAGGTGGAGTGCGGGATCTGGGTTAGGTCCTTCGCGATCTCCTTGGTTGGGGTCAGAACTGTGATGGCTTTGCCAGTGCACAGGTGTGGCATCAGCATGAAATGTTGCATTTCAAAAGATTGTATTTCGCCATATATGGTGAGACCATCTTTCAGGTGTTGCTCCAAAATGTCACGTTTTACCGTAGTAGGCAAAAAGTCAAACGTGAGGAATTTTTGGTTTGATTTTGTCCATTTGATGCATTTAGTTTCGACGACCCGTTGCCCTTTGGGGAGGTCGACCACTATGCGCACCGCTGCAGCCTCATCTGCTGCTATTTTGCTTTTGAAACCTAGGTCCAGCCAACCATGTGACATGGAGTGAGGTGCAACGTACACCGCGGTTGGGAAAATTTTGTGTACATCTACACAAAATTTTTCCCATAGGGCCATTTTTTGGATGTCCAGATACACACAGACTCCAAATTCCACCGACAAAAGTGGCTTAGAATGTGGCATGTTGATGTACTGGTTGCATCGTGCTTGCCACACAAGTATCTCTGGGGAAATTGTGACCGCCAGTTTTTTTAGATTTTTTTCTATTCCGCTGGATTCTCCAGGGCGTTTTCAAATGTTAGAGGCTATGGGCCTTCCACCTGCTCCTCTTGCCTTGCTTGCCCAACTGCTCCCAGACATGGGCGCAGACTAATCCCCTCTATGAGATTATCAAACTAGATTTAGTCTTGAATTGAATGGGTTGCAAAAGTGTTTGCAACGAGAAAGAAAGGTTTTTTATTGGTGATTAAGATGATAATGGTTAAACTATTAATTATATAAAGACTATTATCCTGATTAAGTTCTTTATAACCAACTTGATTAAATTTTCACCGCTAGAAAAGTACTAATGTAAAACCTTCAGACAACTTTAAGGCACTTCTAGACAATAAGTGAAACTATTTCCTCAACTCTAATCCTTAGAGTTGGCAATCCACTGAGAAACATGGGAACCTCTCCCTTCCACTCTTAACACAAGAAATCTTGAGATTTAGAGATCTTTAGAGCTAGAGATATAAAAAAAAATTTCTACTTAAATACAAGAGCACAATATAAAAAATGTATAACAGTCTAGATATCTATTAAACTCTAAAAGTCTGCTTTCATTGAAATATCAAGGGATTAATATAAATTAATTTGGCTCCCAAATATTACTTTGTCGCCCTGCGGGAATCATGAGAATTGGATGACCTGAAAGGGATTTGAATACGACCTAAGTCACAATTTAGTCACAGAAGATCCACCAATACAATGTGCACTGAGACTGACTCAAACAATGAAATCTCAAATGGGCAAAAATAAACTCAAATTCTGAATGGATCCCACCAATATTAATAACAAAGTTGCCAAGTCAGCTAATGAAGATCTTGCCAAATTGGAGGCACCCAGAATTAGCCACCCTGGCAAAAGCGAGTCAGATTCAAAGAAAGCCTACGAAACCTGCCTTATCATCAAAAAGGTCTCCTTACCCTACTCGTTCCCAATTATCACGCCAAGTTTCCCTTAGGTGAACCCAAATATCTCTTTGACCTATTAATATCTCAAAATTTTGTTTCATAAAGATAACTTCAGATTCCTAGTATTTTTTTACTAGTGACTATTTTGCCTGTTTTTTATAGAGAAGACTTGCCTGTTTAAAGTTAACAGAGTAGCATCAACAACAAAATTTCCATTAAGAGATTGCCTTATGGAACTCAGTCCTAAGAGATTATGCCAGAACTGCATTTGACTAATAGCTGAACAGCCTTCAAAGGCCCTGACCTTCAGAGAAGACGACAAAGTTCTACTAACTGGTGCCCCCTGCCAGTTCCTTCTGAGGCTCCTGGTGAAAACTTAACTTCTTTATGAACAACTCCAGCAAAGACAGCTCTCCCAATATGAAGGAGAATATGAGTTTGACCCAATGAGTCTCTTTCAATAATTAAGACGTAAAGCTACCTCAACCACAAGAACTTGAGTTCCACGCGACCATGACTTTAATTTCCTGGCTCCAATGAATCCAACTATCTTAGTCAGGCTCATGATGTCACCCAAACAATTTGAGGGCTTCTAGGCGAAGTTGCAACTCCTGGTGGAGGACTAATCGTAGCAGTTCTACTCAAACTATCTAAATGTTCTGATTCTATTCCTGATCAGAGCATTCAATCAGTAATATAGAAGCGACCCATATGAATTTGTACCTCCAACAATTTGTGCATCCTGACTTACACCAACAAATGCAGTTGATTGCACTCCACCACATGGATATGCAGTGACAGTTAGATTTAACCATCCAGTTTCACTCCCAGCTCCTTAAGTTATACGACGCAGCCACTAATTTCAGTCAAGATAATTAAGAGGCCATTTTAAGCATCCGTCATAAGATCAATAACATCCAATTCTACCTTACGCAATTGACATGGGAGTCATCTAATACTTGCAGAATGAATTCGCCCAGAGGAAAGTCCAATTAACCGCTGGCATGGATCAAAGAGTGGAACTAGCTTTATCCACCCTTCCTAACCGAATTTTAAAGATCTTTAAGCAGCTGATTCTTGACTCATTGACTTGTTTGGCCATATCCAGAAGCTGAGTGAATGACTTGCAATCATGGTAACTCCAGAAGCTATGGTGCAACATGAGGCTTACAACAAAACAAAACCTAGTGGGAGATAAGGAGAGCAAGGTGCCCCCGAGACTGGAGGTCCCCAAGGTCCTACAGGTGCCTCCTCACCTGCTGGATCCTTTTTCAACGATGACCATGAAGCCCAACTTAAGACTCTCAAATGACAACTGTTACTAGTGGCCCGAGGAGCTGAGATGACTATCAGGGGAACATCAGGATGCTAATTTGACCTTCCCCTTCTTGTTTAATCACTATGGGAAGATTACAAGTAACTGCGCCAATCTGGTCGCTTCCCAAAACCAAGAAAATCGCCAAATTGAGCAGATGATTACCCAACTCCAAACAATTGAAGCAAAACAGGATGCTATCTCCAAACAATTGTCCCACAAGGCCAAAGAGACCAAGAGTCTACTCGACTTTTGGATTCTTAGACCCTTAAGAACGTCAATGAATGGTACGCCACCACCCAGGAAATTATGGACAAGATCCATTGTTTTTTGATAGGGCTATCCCGCATACTGATATAGGCACCATGGAGCCCACTAACTTTGAACGGCCTCTCTCTCCTGCCATCAATGTCCTCCTCAAGACCGTTGGATATTTAAAACCTAAATTTAAGGAAAAGTACATTCCTAGGGCTGAGACAATCTATTTGTACCTCTTTGTATATGAAGGAGTCAAGGATAAGGCTACCAATTAAAAAATGCCAGCATATAAAAATCTGTTTGGATGGCAAGGCACAAGAAATATTAATGCTTCATTTAAGATATGCACTACGTGGGAGCCATAAAGGAAGCCCTTATCAAAGAATCTGGCAGTAACTTATCCCTCTATAACTGTAAGCAGGCTTGCGTGCATATCTGCACGAGATGAGGGGAAACTCATATTCAATTTGCAAAATGCTTCTGTCATGAAGCCCAGGCGTTAGCTTCCTGTGATTGGGTTAACTTGATGAAGCCATTTTGACTGTATTCTCCACTTTTACAACACAGTATTAACTTGATGTTCTATTTCCATAACGCCAAAAAGATGTATAGATCTATACTAAACATTAAGGAGTCAATAATGGAATTCCCAAACCAGAGGTAGCCAAGCTCTGAATAAGAAAAGTCGACTCAATAACCATGCCATCAGGTAATTTCAGAGATTAAACCCTGTTGCTACCCATGCTCATATTGGAGAATATTTTGGCCACCAATAAAGTTCCTGTCGGAAGAAGCAAGCCAATGAGTCAAGAAAATCAGAATCAGCTTAGAGAGCAAGGCGCCCTCTGCTGATGATGTAACGCTTCAACCTCAACCTTCTGCCTCTCCACGCGCTGCATGTTATGTTCTGAAGAAACCTGACGAAAAAGATGCCCAGATTCCATGATTCAATATAAAAACTTATCTTTTTCTTACTCTGCCTTTTCTGGACCATTCCCTTTCAGGAACTCTATTTAATTTATTTCCCATTTTAGCATTTAAGTTACTTGGTAAAGGTCATTGTCCACAAAGTGAAGACCTTGACCATCATTAAAAGCGGTTCCTCTGTTGATTTTAGTTTCCTCTCAGCTGTTTAAGTTGGATAAAGGTCACTGGACCAGAAACATTCCATTAACTATGAAATGGCGGGACCTCATTGTACCCACTCACTGGGAGACTATTTCTCCTTGCCTCATCAATAAGGCTTTCTGGTTGTTATGGCTCCTGCCATCGTGTTGTAAAAAAACGGTTACAACTTGCTTATTGGAACCCAGTTCCTAGTTGAATTTATATTATAATAGGCCACAAGATAAAGTACTTTTCTATTTAAGGGGATCGCGTTCCTCTGGTTATGAAAGACGCTCCTAAGGAGAAAGGGAAGAGGTAATCTAAATGTTGCTTACTTGTATAAACGGACTGCATTGAATGGCTAGAGTATAGGGCTATTAGACCAAAAAACAAGTTGCAACCTTCCTGCGCAGAGGCTGTGGAAGGAATTCATGTATATGCACCTGGCCGCGTAGTCATACCAACTAAATCACAGATCCTAGTGGAGACTGGCCTCCAAGTGCATACCAATGGACCAAAATTGGAATTTAGGGAGAGAATAATACGGCCATTTGTGAACCACTTATCTGTCCTGGAGTGCTGGATCCCGCTTACCAGGGTCCATTGACTATCCTAGTGTCCAACTTTACTGATTGGCTGATGCAGGTAGCTCAAAACCAAACCATTACAAATGTATGGATACTTTTAGTCAACCAGATTGAGTCTGTCTGAGGAGGTGGAGACCTGCAAGACTTAGAATTGGATTAAAATGTTATGATAGCCTGAGTTGAGGTGGAAATTGGTGACACGCTTACTTGAAAACAACAACAGGCTGATGCCCTAATTGAAGAATATGCCGATATATTCTCCACTGTAACAGAGGATTTCATTATGATAAAGGGGGTGAAACATCAGATGCTGACTGGCGATGCCCCTCCAATTCGCTCTCTCTCCTATCAAAAGTCTAAAGTTAAGGAAGCCCAGATCACAAAAAAATTGAAATAATTGTATACTGGGTGATTAAAATTTTTTTCAGAGTCCCTGGGCCTCACCGTTATTGCTTGTGCAGAAGAAGGATGAAGGGCATTGTGTAGTAATGGACTACTGACATCTGAATGCCATTACCTGTAAGGATAGCTACCAGCTACCTAAGATTGATGACACCATATGCCTCTTAGCTGGGTCCCAATTTTTCTCCACAATGGACCTTGCCAGAGAGTACTGGCAAATAGAGCTTGCGCTAGTTATATGAGAGAGATGCGCACTCATAGAGAGTGAGCGTTTATCTGAACCCACTTGCATGCCTCAGGAGCTGTGCAACGCCCCGGCCACTTTTCAATGGGCCATGAAATGTTTGTTGGGATACCTGAAGATGTCAAGTGTGCTGGTCTACCTTAATGATGTTACTTTATTTTTGCACACATTTGATCAGCAATTGGCCCACTTGAAGGAAGTATTCTGACAGCTGTAAAATACTATGTTGAAATTAAAGCCCACCAAATGTTATTTCCTACAGACTGAGATGGAATTCCCTGATCAAAATATCACCTGCAAAGAAATTTAGCACTTTCCAGACAAGGTGACTGCTAGTAAGAAGATGACTTGACCCAGAAATTTGTGTGACATACAAGTTTTGTCAATATGGTTGGGTACTACTCACAGAATTATACCGCCTTTCACCAAGATTACTGAGCCACTAATCTACCTCCTTTATATAAAAGTTTCCTTCTGATAAGAGGATTCCAAGCAGCAGTCCTTTAGTGTTTTAAGGAAAGCCTTAATTACAGCTCCTATTCTAGTGCATCCTGAGTTCAATAACCTAACATTATAATTACTGATGCTAGCAAGGAGGCTGTGGGCCACTATGGCTCAACCAGATGTAAGCCTAGTTGATCACCCAGTAGCTTACTTTAGTAAGATGTTAACTTAAGTGGAACGAAATTACAGCATAATGAACGTGATTGTCTAATTTTATTACTTGCCATTAAATTTTTCGTCCTTTTTGATATATGATCAATTCACTTTAGTGAAGGACCATGCCTCACTATGGTAATTATAAGAGATGAACGACCCAGATGGACAATTGGCCCGATGGGCCCTTGAGCTCCAAAATTAAGACTTCATGATAGTCCATCAATCAGGGATAATACACCAAAATTTTGGCAGGTTTTTCCCAATTGCATATCCTGGCTCTTTATGCTTTTGAAGAAGACCGGATCTATGAGCTCATTGATAAACTGGAAGAGTGGAGCCGTGAGCCATTGATGATACAACAGTGCTTAAAGCAGATGACTGCTTAGATTTTTATCAAAGATGGATAATTATATAGGCAGGTCGGGACCTCTTAGCTACCATATGTCTGACCCACTACTTTTGAAAAAATTAGCTCTGGAGGCACATGTTACTGTGAAGCACAGCGCAGTGAAGAAAACCCATCAATGGCTGAAAGACTACTGCTATTGGGAAGGAATGATTAAGGCAGTCCTTGATGTTGTTGACTTTTGCTTCACTTGTGCAAATCAGAAGCCGCCCAATCCTCTATAACAGAATCACATCAGTGTCCAATGGTTCCCATCTTCTACAATTAGCATCAATATTATTGGACACCTACCTATAACTTTGTATGGTCACCGTTTTATCATTTTCGCGATTTGATTACTTTATGAAATAGATTAAGGTTATTCATTTGCCTCCACATCTTCCAAAGTAACGGCATTCTTCTTGATGAAGCAAGTCTTCAGTCGCCACGCTGGCCCCAAGGTCTGCTATCTGACAATGGTATCAATTGTATTTCCAGTTTGGTTGCCAATCTTAACTCTCTAATTGTAAATATCATTCTTATGACACCTTATCATCTGGCTACCAACTGAGCTGTAGAAAGAGCAAACAGTTTCTTAGTTGCCATCCTTTGCAAGATGGCCTCCTCTGATCCTTCAAGCCGCAATGAATACTTACCAGTGACCCTGTTAGCATATCATTTTAGGTATCATTGAATCATTTTATGTTACTTTCGGAGTCCTTTATGGTCAAGAACCAATCTTGACCACTAGTGTGAAGACTATACTTAAGACTTCCATGCCAGAAACCACTGACTTAGCCATGCGAAAATTGGCTGACAAAAAAATTAGTTTAAAAGCATCAATTGCTAGATTCATGGGTACTATTCAACAAAGTGAAGCTGATCAGTGGAATTACTAGCAGCCAGTCCTGCCTGAATTCCAATTAGGGTCCTCGTCAAATTTTACCATCAACGGCACAGAGGAAAAAGCTATAAATTTAACACTTTGTGGTCATTTACAAACCAGGTGATAAACTGTCAGGGTCCTGAATAATCTATTACCTCTGAGAAGTTAGGTGCCATTGTAAATCAGGTGCATGCTAGATTCCTCCAAAAACATGTCCCTCCTTAGCAAATTCTTGAGGGGACATTGTTGGGAATCGTGAGAATTGGATGGATGAGAGACAAACTTTAAACACAACTTGAATTACAAATAAGTTGGAAAGGCTCCACCAATTCAAAGATTATTCGAATTGAAACAAATAATGGATTTTTCAATAGGGCAAAAGAAAACTCAGGCCCTGGAAGGATTCACCAGTTCATCTTACAAAGGCACTGATTCAGCTGATGATCTTGCCACTTGGAGGTCCACGGAATCTGCCACCCTGGTAAAAGAGAGTCAATAACAAAGAAAGTTTACGCATTTTGCCACATCATCAAAGAGGTATCCTTACGTGACTAAAACCCAAATATCACTCCAAGCTCCCCTAGGGATACTGAGTACCTAGTGGCCTATAGATATCTCCAAATTTTGATTAATAAAAATACCTTCAGATATACTAGTTGATTTCACTATTTTTACTTTTTTCCTGTTCCAAGAAAAGAGATTGCCCCCATAAATTTATTCTCTGAGAGATATTTGCCTTAGTGAACGCTACCCTTAGAGAATTTGCTATAACTGCGTATAACTAATAATTAAACAGCCTTTGAGAGCCCTGAACTTCAGAGAGGATGACGAAGTCCTACATGCTCCCATTTTTCCAATCAAGTAGATGAGAAGACATAAGGGACTTTAAATAAGCACCAAAAATCTAAGCTTAGCAACTTTATAAGCTTGGTAATAACATAGGCCCCTTCTACCTTGATTTTCCACTAAGGTCACAAGAATATAGGGGAAGTGTCCCTAATCTTCACTTTGTGTACAATCATTTTAATTTGTTAAAGTCATACGTGGAATGTGAAGAATATTTTGGAGTACTCCTTTAAGAGCTCATGAAATTTCTTTTTGATCTGTGATGAGGCTTTTTCCTAACAAGATTGTGACTAGCGCCAAAATGAAAGACTCTTCTAACCAAATTCACAAAAGGCTTACTTAGCCATGGACACAGCTAATTTCATCAATGGGTACTAAGCATAAATAAGATATTGGAGTATTAGGTTTAAAGATGTTAAATTTTGGGGTTAAGTTGGGTAGCAATATATAGATTGCGATGGCGTATGTGAAGTTTATACCTGGGAAAATTAGAACTTCAATTGTGGAAGGACTTTTGGCCCTTAGATCTCCAAAGGACTTCCTGGTTATATAGTTACATGGACCTAGGTTTCTACTATGACCCGTGGCCCTGGGGTAATCACTTTAAGCTAAGGTGAATACACACGCATCCACCTGGCTCCTTCAACTACAAGAGGCAATAGTCTTATGCGTGAACTTGGAAGTGGTAGTCTAGAAAAGTGATTTAATTCTCCATCTCTAATAAACAGATTTGAGTCTTTATATGCTCTATACTATTATTGGTCATTTTAAGCACCATGGGGATGTGAGTATTAAGTAAGGTTAGAAAAACTTCCTTATAATAAATGATGGCGTTTTACTACATTGGAATTGAGTACCTAACTATATCTCATGACTGGTGTTTACTCCGGTTATAAATTAGTTTTTAACAAATTCTTTATGAAGTTGAGGGGAGAGCAGAGTAAGCCTTATTAATCTGGTTCACTAAGGTCCAGCGGTGACATAATCTATGTCTTGTGGCACTTTGGGCACAGTTAAAATTTTTTCAATGAATTGTAAGAAATAAAATTCACTGGAGATCTGCTGTCAATTATGGAAAGTATAGGGAGCTTAGGGACCTTGACAGAAAACAAATAAACAGATCAAAAAATTGGGGCGGCAAGTTGCGAAACATTAGCCACTTTTCAGAAAAATATGCGGTATCAGAGTGCTCATCATCATAGTTTATTAGCTAATTGTCCCAGGTTTTATTCAGTAACAACCTCTTTGGGAACATCAAATTTGAGTGGAGGCATGTTAGAGTGAGCTTCTCTCCTTTTTAGGTTGTGCACTACTAGAGCTAAAAAAACATAGTAGGGTAAGCTTCAGCACAAAGAGCCTCTTTCTTAATGCTGACCACCCTTCTTCCAACAACTCATATCCAACTCTCTGTACATTGCTTGAATCTTTCCATTTTGGTGTTCTAATGACCTTTGCAGTAGGTACAGATAAACACATTCTTCTCCTTTTTCTCTAGGGCGTGTACTCTAGGTCCAGGAGGAGCCCAAACTGAGGCTTGGTACTTTTTCAAGGTGGCCTCTGGGATCATGTTAAGATCTTTCTTGATTTTATGGATATAAGTAAAGATTTGTTTTAAGTTTATCAAGTGGAGCTGAACTTCAGGTCAAGATTTAAGGGAAGAGAGGACGGTGCTGATGATGCCATATAAAGAAAATAATTAGTAATAATAGACAGCTGTGTGATAACATTAAAATGACGCAAGAAAATTGGAGTGACGTTCCCCTTTGTTGAGGCGAATGGCCATAAAATTTTGCTTATGATTTAAGAGGGTCTGAGCACTGCTGAACCCTTGTACTAATACGTTCTTACCCTGGAACCAGGTTTGGCATCACATAGATGGAAGGTCATAATCACTTAGCCATCCCTAAAAGATTAGGAGAGCATATGCTTCAAAGTTAGGCAATTCATTGCTTCTTCCATAGCACTATTGTATGCATAGAAAAATGATGTGGTGTTTCCTTGCCCAAAAACTAATTTCTTTTTTGGGGTTTAAAAGGGGGTCCTGATATACAAAGAGGGTACCAATGCCAGTCTTGATGATGGGCTAGTCTTGGTAGACACTGACTTGGCATATCTTCGGGGAAATTTTTGGTCCATTTTTCGTTATATCCTTTAAAAGTATTCCTGTAATTTCTATTCCAGCATTGGCTGAAATCGCTTGCGTTGGCATCTATATTTGTTTATTTTTAGGATTAGAATCTCTGATCTAAAATAGCTGACCTAGGCCTCTAGGATAGTTTATTTCTGCTCCATCTCACCAAACCTATTATCAATAAATCTCACTAATGCTTGAAAATTCTCCATTTAAAGGATAAGGCTCCCCAAAGTAATGTCATTATTGATTGGGCTACCACTAGAGCATCCTCCACATCTATGTGCATTTTCTTTGGTTCATTTTTGAAGGCTTTCCATCTTTTTGATAATATTGTTTGCATGGGATCTTTAAACTAGCAATTAGGGTGTATTTAACACATGGGGACCAGGTGACCCCTGGAACCCAGGTGTCCTTCAGCCCATTCTGAACTTATGAGTTCTGTTATAACTTTGGGCCTTGGACCCCTCAAAACCATCCATTCCCGTGGTATCCTATGGCCCTTATGGACCTTAAGATACTTCAGTAATAGTGGCAGTTTTGTGCTTCAGTTGGTCTATCAAAACTTCTATTTTCCATAACCATTGCATTAGTGCCAATTCCAAAGACTGAGTCTGGGCAGCAGCTTCCAATGAAGTGTGCTATATATATCCGCGCACTTTGGATATCACACTCTATAGTTTTTAAGTAAAGTGATTCTCCATGTAGCCAAAAATTCCATAGTTTAGTAAGGGGTTTAATTCCAATCATTCCTAATAAGGCAATGTTATCCTTAATTGCTTCACAATTATCTTGAATGTAAGCGAAAGTGGCTTCATAAAATTAAACGAAATTGGAATTGAGGCCCTGCATCAATCCTAGTTGGTGTAACGCCTTTTGGTGGTGAAGACCTACTACCTTGAGGAGATGATGGAAGGAAGGATGTATGAAATGACATAGATAGGGTATAACCACTAACCAGCTCATTGCTTGTCAAGGTTGCTGAACTGTAGAGCCTCTTCATATAAGATAGGACATTAATAGAACGTAAATTACTAAATCAACTACCAATAAAATAGATTCCATTTAGTAGTCTTTGAATGGTGTCAGCTCTGTTGTCAGCTTGGTGTTACAACTTACTGAAATCCAGCATGGTAATTTCAACTCAAAGATAGCCCAGAATTCTAGACGCTCTGGTTGTAAATATTGTACCTCAATTTGAGAATTATTGTTCCATTGGGTAATGCTCCTCTCCCAATTTGAAAGAGGATGTGTTACTATAGTTATCTTCCAAGGCTCATGATTGATGTTTTCACTTGTTACAACTTGGGCCCTCCTGTAGTGAGAACCACGTTTATGCTTTCTTTCAGGGAGGAAGCCAAATTTAAAATTTTTAGGGTGCTCAGAGCAGTAAATAATGTAATTTATGAAGTTCTTTAGGATGACACTGAAGAGAGGAAGTGGTGAAGTGAGGTGATGACTATGCACTTTCAATTATTCTGGGTCCAATTGTTGGAAACTATCCTGTGGTATGATATTATCATATCTCTTCAAAGAGACGTAAATAAGTATAAAATTGATAGGGAAAAACATATGATACACTAATGGTTAAATGTTTAGTATATCTAAAAATATGGATTTAAGCCCTCTGGCATATGGGCGCCTAGGTTCTGTCATGGAAACAGCAAGGTAAATTTAGACTGACCTGTCAATATGAGTGTTGGAGCACCCAAATGGCAAGCCCAAATGCCAGAGGCACTGCAGCTTGAGCGACTGTTTTTGGAACAGGATTGAATTTCGCCAATGAGTGCCCATGGGCTATAGTTGTGTATATAAACCAAGCGACAAACTAGGCAAACTCAGCCTTAGGGTCCATTGGTTTTTAAAAAATAGGTTTGAAATGGTTGTTTTAAATTTCATATTAAGATCAGGTTTGGGAAAGGAGATTTATTGAAAATGTAGAAGAGAAAATCAACTATCAATTTCCTCAGTGTGCTACAACTGATTATATAATTGGGTCTATGGAATACCTTAGAAAAGCTTGAGATCAGGGACTCCAAAATTAGACCTAAACCAGCGAACTTTGAGTGAGGGGGAAATGAAAACAAATCTAATCAAAATTGACATCAAAAGAGTCAGCGGTGGGCCATGATGCTATTGATTGGGCTCAGGTTCCCAAATTGTGGCTTTACCACTTTTTCGATGGTTAGCGTGATGGCATCTCTCCCAATGGGCAATTGGAACCTCCCAGGGCCACCCCACATAGGGAAGTCCCAAGAGGTTGGGAACAGGTTTGGGATATCCAACACACCTGCACCCAGTTGCTTTGGCACCCGTTTGACCAAGCGAGATGTTATGTGTGATGATCTTGATATGAGAGGGGAGGGTTCTAAGTTGGCAACTGCCTTCAATGATGACCTGACGCCATCAACAAATTTTGTTGATCTGACATTAGGCATATTCATCATAAAAGGTACACGCCCATCAGTTATGTTTTCAATGTTTTTGAAGCTTGTTTTAAATCAAAAAACATTATTTCTCAGTAGCTCAATGCCACTGAAGAGTATGGCTGAGGATTTGACCCTTAATACTCCATTTCCTAAATGCGCGCGCCCATCAGGCTTAGTTGTCATAGTTAAAGGTTTCTGGATTTCTGACGCAAATTTATTCAAGTCGCCATACTAATTTAGCAGAAGAAAGTGTGGGGACAGGCGGTGGAATCTTCAGAGGGATAGTTGTTACCCAACGCTCTTCTATCACATGGGCAAGATCACCCTGCGTGATGAGAGGGCCAGCTGCGCTCTTAGGACTCTTTTTAGTGGGGAACGGGAACACTGCCCGGTCTAGGCAGAGGGGACGCTCCCCAGAAAGACAGGTTCTCCTCGTTCAGTAATTTTACTATTCATCTAATAAGAAGGTTAAACTATGGTCATCTCTTTTAATGAGCTTCTAAATTGTTGTCATCCCAAATTCTAGGGTTTTGGGGTTGCAATCCTGATTAACAGGACGAGGTTACATCAAATAATGATTATTGAACCCCTTATATTAATACTAGCCTATTTAAGGGCATGGTCAATTATAGAAACAAAACATCCATTTTCTGAAGGCTTGATTCCAGAGGAGAATGTTCTAAGGATTCGTTTTATGTTTATAGTATCCTTGGATCATTCTTCAGTATGAACGCCAACAGTAGCAACAAAATATTGTGAGTAAAGTAAGTCGCATAAACGGTATAACGTACGTTTAGGTAGATTAAGGATATCGTTGAAACTAGTCATAGTCACAAAGAAGCTGTGAGAAGATTAACTTGTGGCAACTGAATTAGAATTTTAAAGATTGTTTATCTTTTTATTTATCACTGGAAGGAGAAAACATTCTAATTTATTACTCATCCCAATAGCATATATAGAGGTATAATAACTTATTTTACTTATTCTGAGTATAAAAGAGTTTTTTACACCTATTTAGTTTGCACACAACCTCTTTCATATAAATAAAAGAAGTACTACTAAATAGGATAGTTTGTCTCAGAAGTGCTACAGTCAGTCAAGGAAGGTGTAACTATCTCATCCAAATTTTAAAATATCTCTCTGGAAAGAAGATATTATAAGATAAAGAGTCCAAAAGATACTGTAGACAAACATGGCGCATGTGCCTGCCTGATTTAAGTGGTCACTTGGTGCTAATAACGCCCAGTTAATATACAAGCTTTTTTTCAGGCCTTCCAAGTATGTAATCTTTAGGGTATTAATTATCTTATTGTGAAATATTGTCCAGAAGATGAATAAGTGATATCTTCCTTCAATCTAGAAGCAATCCATTTGTAACCATTTCTTACTACCCATAAAAAACTAGGAGCTTTTTATAACCGTAATCTTACTAGACGAAAATTCTCCTGCTCTTGCTCAATTGATGGCACTTCTCCACCCACTCACTGTAAAAATTCCTCCTATAAATAGACAAATAAATGCCATTGTGCGTTTAAATCCTAAATGATCTTCTTTTGGCTCCAGTTCTCTGGCATTCAGACATGCCCAGTCCCTTTATTGTGGCTTGTGACTCACCTTCAGCTCCTTTAGATGCAGAGCTTCTAAAAAGCATGATGTAGTTGAGCATCCTGAAGCTTACTTTATCGCAAGTTTCATCCTTGAGTAATCCTGTGCAATCTATGACAAGGAGATGGCGGCAATGTCTTGGGCACTGATAATTTGCTGTAATCTCCTCTTGAGGAAAAAGCATGATATTATAGTAATTAGTGGCCACCAATCTCCGATGTAAACCAAAAAACCACAGAAACTTTCCACCACCAAGCCTACACCTACTGTGACCTATTCTACTTCCAATATATATTTGAGTTTGTCAAAGGTCCATTCTATGTCTTGCATTATATGCTAAGCTGGAACTCTTCCATGGATTACATATTAGATGACCTCTTTAAGCTCACCTGTTGTTACCTCCTTGCAAATCCTAAAGCTTACCTTTTTCTCTCAGTATCTTTTGCCAGCACGCCCTCAGACGCACCCTCCTAGTCTAAGACCTTGTCGCCCAGTTAGCCTCCAAGGAGGGTATAGGGCTATATGAGTATCTGAAGCGTAAGTCACAAAAGCCCACACACTATTCCCAAAAGGAAAGGGTATCTTTCTTCTGATAAAGTTTTCGTCCCGCATTCATGACATGACTATAATTCAAAAGCCCATGATACTCCATCAGTGGGTCATCCTGGTCTAATAAATGCGGAAGAATTGTTTAAAAGATCCTATAGTTGTATAGGTTTTTGTAGAGAGATTCTCTCGTAAATAAATCTAAGTACTGTGCAAGTACTCCAAATCCAGATAAATCTGGGAAGAAAGGCCTCTCATACCACTGCAAAAAGCTAATCGTCCCTGGACCTCCGTTTCTGTCAACTTATTATGGAACTCCCTCCATCCAAGGTTATGGTGTTATCATGATGGGCATTGATCGCTTCACCAACTTTTCCCTTATTATGCTCTATAAACTAAAGTCACATCAGAAGATACTGCAGCTCAGTATTTGACGCATGAATTCTCAATGTTTGGTCTCTTCAAAGTAATAGTAAGCGACAGGCCCTAGATAACTTCCATATTCTGGAGTTTCTTTTTTAAACTTTTCTTTAACAGACCTTATCGTTCAAATGCTTACTAAACTTAATTGGATGGTCAAACTGAGAGGTCTAAAAACTATAGAGAATTACTTCCAATGCTATGCCTTATCCAGCCACAACACATGGGTATCAGATCTCCATTAGTGCAGTTTTCTTATCAGATCACCTCCCATGCCTCCATTAGCTAATCCCATAGGTCAACCTAGGATACAATCCATCATTTCAGATTTGGCACCCACCTCACTACCATATTTTTGGAAGCGAAGAACGCAAGAACCAGCTATACAAAACCCATAATCTTGTATGTGACCACTTGTTTAAAGCAGTATAAGACTACAAGAAGTTTTTAGATCAAAAACGTCACCCTTCACATAAACTTACGGAATTAATCCTTGTCATGTCATAGATCATCATTTACATATATATTTTCCTTCTATATAATTAGCTTTTAAAGAGTATCTTCTTTATGAAGTGCTGAAGGGCATAAGAAACAGTGCTTTATAGATTAAGCTCCTCCCATTAGAAAACACACTATATCTAGGTGTCCCAGTTATCTCCCTTCACAGGCCCTCATGTCTATGTCGCACAAACCTATAATGTTAGATGATTCCAAATGTGATCAAAGAGGCCATCCTGGTCTCCAGGTATTACAATGCTTTACCCAATGTCTGGCTGCCTGGAAAAGCTACACCATATATAAAACAAATGGATGAGCGCCAAAAGGCTGCACCAACTTCCATGCAACCATTGAAGAGTTTTACCAAAATAACTCAGATGTGATCTATCCTCATAGGAGTATGGTAACCTTTATTGTAATCAAACTCCTTAAAAATACAATAACTAAGACTTGTCATTAATTTTTAATGATATATACCCTGTTTTAAAAAGGAAGGAATTTTTCCTGGAGGGATCTACCTGCTAGATAGACAGAACCCTACATCCTTTAAAAATAGAAGGTACCCAACCCCCAAGCCCAACCTCTGGTGCAGAAGGATTATCTAGACCATATGATAGATAATCGCTGGGTCACCGCTTTACCATTTAGGGCATAGTCCAGTTGTTTATTTCTCCGATGTCATTTCACTTAAACAAAGTTAATTACCTTGTTGATAAGATTTTGAAAATTCCTGATCATCCCAAATTACTAAAGTATAAGAACATATTTGTTTTATATAATGGAAAGATTTATTATGAAAAAACCTTCAGTGAATGTGTGAGTTAACATTAGTTTGGTAAAAAATTTTAAGTAATTTAATTTATAGAATATCAAAACATTTTGTTAATTTTTTTTTCTGATGAAAATTAATGTTCTTTTGAGGATGATCCTCAACAATGTTTGCAAGTGTTTTAGTTAATAATCTAAATAATGAATTATCTTTTGTGGATTGATTGATGTTTTTCGCCAGTCAATAAGGGTCTATTAACAGTTGCTGAAGCGTTGACAATTCTTTTATTTACATTAACTTGCGGGTAAACTAAATGTTTCACAGCCTGCCATTAATGGGTAAATGGTTGCATTAATTAGTATAGGTTTCTAACTTAATAAAGTTAATCCGCTGAGGTGATATAGGCTTTGGGACATGCTATTTTAGAATCCAACCCAGGAGGGGTCGTGACCTAGTTGGCAGCAGAATCAGGCTAAGCAAATTAGTAACTCATCATTTCAGATGGCTCCTAAGGTTAAATTTATCAGTGGTGGATGTCATCCAACTGGGGCGTGTAGGACTTCGTCGTCCTTTCTGAAGGTCAGGGCCTTTGAAGGCCTTTCAAATATTAATAAAACACAGTTCCAGTAGAATCTCTTAGGGACTGAGTTTCTTAAGGCAATCTCTCAATGGAAATTTGTTGTATATGCTACTATGTTTGCTTTTAAAGGACAAGGTCTTCTGTATAAATTTTATTTAAATTTTATTCAAGGTGGGCTGACCTGGGAATGATACCGCACTGATTAGGAAAGTGAAGAAAATGGGAAAGGAGGATAAAGCCTGGAAAATATCCATGCGCGGCATATGATAGGCCAGGAATTCCATGGACCGCCTTTGCTATTTTCTATCTCGGTTCAGGGCATTGTTGCGCAAAACCAACACAGTCAAAATTGTCCCCTACCCAAAGTCCACTACCAGGATTGAACTCGGGAGGCAGTGGTAGAGGGTCCATACTCTACCACTGGGGTATCTTCCCAACTAGTAAAAGCTGTTATGAATGAAGTCTTGACAAGGTCTTCTGTATAGAAACAGTCAAAAATAATCACTTTAAAAATTAATAGCAAATCTGAAGGTATCTTTATTAATCAAAATTTTGGGAGAATTAATAGTTTACTGAGATATTTGGGTTCACCTAAGGGGAACTAGGCATGATAATTGGGTATGAGTAAGGTAAGGAGACCTCTTTGATGATGTGGCAGATGGCGTAGGCTTTCTTTTTAACTTTCTCTTTAACCAGGCCAGCTGATTCTGGGGCCTCCAAATGGCAAGATCTTCACCAGATGACTGGGTGCCCTTGTTAGTAGAATTAGCAGATCCTTACAAAAAAATTTTTCTTTTCACCCATTTTTTAAATTCATTGTTCAAGTTGGTCACAATGCTCATTAAATCGGTAAACTTCAACAATTAAATTGCAACTTGTAATGTGTTCAAATCCCGCCCAGGTCTGTCCAATTCTTATGATTATGACAATGCCCTCCTCAAGAACTTGCCAAGGAGGGACATAATTTTGGAGGAAATTAGCATGTACCCAATTTATAACGGCACCCAACTTCACAGAAGCAATTGAATATTTGGGACCCCTACGATAAATTACCTTGTAATAACCTGACCTCAGAGTATCCTGTTTATGTATTTATCCTGGGCCGGTGGTGGTAAAATAGGACGAGGCCCCCTAATTGGAACTCAGGCAGGACCAGCTGCCAGGCGTTTCATTGATAGCTTCTTTTTGTCAAATAGTTACCATGGATCTAGCGCCAACGCTTGTAGACTAAAATAGTTCTTTGGCCAATTTTCGCATAGCCAAGTCAGTGGTTTCTGGCTTGAAAATTTTAAGTATAGGCTGCACCCTAGAAAAAAATTGGTTCTTGACCATAAAGGACTCGGAAAGTAACATAAAATGATTCAATGATACCTACCATGATATGCTAATAAATCCCCTGATAAGTATTCATTCCATCTTGAAGGAACAGGGGAAGCCATCTTGCAAAGGATGGCAACTAAGAACCCAATTGCTCGTTCCACAGCTCAGTTAGTAGCCATATGA
The DNA here is from genome assembly GCA_022478985.1 of Massospora cicadina. Lineage (NCBI taxonomy): Eukaryota > Fungi > Entomophthoromycota > Entomophthoromycetes > Entomophthorales > Entomophthoraceae > Massospora > Massospora cicadina. Next base: position 86,738 of record JAKSZP010013379.1, read on the forward strand.
TAAGGTGTCATAGGAAAAATAAGTGCCCATTAAAGAGTTATAATTGGCAAACAAACTGAAAATAAAATTGGTACCATTATCAGATAGCAGCATCTTGGAACTGCCGTGGCAACTGAAGAACTGCTTCACCAAGAAGGATCCAGTTGCTTTGGTAGTTGAGGAGGCAACTGAGATAGTCTTAATCCATTTCATAACGTGCTTAACCATGAAAATGATAAAATGGTGAATGTACATTGCCGTAGGTAAGAGTCCAATAACATTGATGCTGACTGTGGATAATGGTGACGTGGGGCCCATGACATGATGCTGGTATAGAGGATTGGGAAGCTTATGATTGGAACAAGTGAAACATGAGTCAACAACATTATGGACTTTTTTTAATTTACCACCCATTAGCAGCGTCTCTCAGCCATTGATAGGGTTTCTTCACTGCGCCATGTCCCATAGCAACATGAACCTCTGGAGCGGATTTTGTCCGAGCAGAGGGTAGCCCAGAAGTCTAAACTTGCTTATATAACAATCCGCTTTTTCTTTAGTCTGAGCAGCCATCTGCTTAAAGCGTTGCTGCGTTGTCAATATCTCAATGCTCCACTCTTCCAATTTAACAATGAAACTTAGATTCAGTCCTCTTAAGAATCATAAAGAGCCAAAATAGGCAATTGGGTTAACCTGTTGGCTTTTTGTGTATCATCCCCGCATGATGAACTATCATGAAGTCATAAATCTGGAGCTTAAGGGCCCATTGGGGACATTCGTCCACATGAGTCTTTCACCTACTGTAACCACCATAGTGAGGAGTTATCTATTACTATGGTGAATCTTCACATACAAAAAGGACGGTATTGTTTGATAACAAAATAAAACAGCTAGACACTCACTTTTAGTCACAATTTTAATTTCATTCTGCTCAGGTTAACGTTTTACTAAAGTAAGCTATGGGATGATCGACATGGCCTGCATCCAGTTGAGCCAGAATGGCTACCACAGCCACTTTGTAAGCGTCAGTGAATAGAATGAAGAATTCATCGAACTCAGGATGTACTAAAATATGAGATGTAGTCTGAGCCTTTTTAAGACACCAAAGGACTGCTTCTGATAATCCTTACAAAAGAAAGGAACCTCTTTATGGAGAAGATAGATCAGTGGCCCAGCAAGATCAGCGAATGAGGTATAAATTGCTAGTAGCACCTGATTATGTCAAGATAAAATATGAATGTCATGTAAATTGTTGGGTTGAGTCATTTTCCTATAGCGGTCACCTTGTTAGGCAAGGGAAAAATTTCTTTGCAGGTGACCTTATGACCAAAGAACTCCATCTTAGTCCAAAAAAATGACATTTGATGGGCTTTAATTTCAACGCAGCAGAGCAAAGCCTCTGAATACTTCATTCAAGTGGACCAAAATGTGTGTCTAATTTGCACAAAAAGACTTTACATCATCCAGGTAGACAAGCACACATGATATCTTCAGGTCCCCCAACAGGAAGTCCATAGTCCTCTAGAAAGTGACCAGGGAGTTGCACAGCCCTAAGGCATGCAAGTGGGCTCTAAACCTTTACTTGCTATATATGTGCATTTCTCTTGGTCATCCAGCGCAAACTCAAATTGCCAGTACCTGCTGGCAAGATCCATTGCAGAGATAAATGTGATCCGTCTAAGAGGCGTAAGGAGTTGTCAATCCTAGGTATCAGGCAGTACCTTAAAAGTAATGGCACTCAGATGGCGGTATTTTATAAACACATATTAAACTCCATTTTTCTTCCATACAAGCAACAATAGCGAGGCCCAGGGACTCAGGGATGGTTTTATTAGCCCAGCATCCAATAGTTGTTTTAATTTTTTAAAACCTGGTCTTCCTCAACTCTAGACTTCCAATAGGTGCAGGCACAACTTGGAGGGCATCATCAGTCAGCAATTGATGTTGCACCCCCTTCATCATCCTGAGATACTCTAGGCCAGTGGAGAAAATATCAACATATCTTTTTAATAGGGAGTCAGCCTGTTGTTGTTTGCAATTAAGAATGTCATCAAAAATGCCACCCTGACTTGGGCTATTATAACATTTTTGGTCTATTCCTAAGCCTCGCAGGTCTCCACATCATTGCATGGACTCAATCTGGTCAACTGCAATATTTGTACATATGTAATGGGTCTTCCAAGTTATCTATATTGGCTGATCCATAAATTTGGCCATTAAGACTATCAATGAGCGTTGGTAAGCGGAATTCAGCATTACAGGACAGGTAAGGGGCTTCTCAGATGGCTGAATTACTCTCTCCTTGGTTTTCTAATAAGCGGTCTGGCAGTATAGTAACTTGAGCTTCAGTCTCCATTAGGATCTGCGATTTAGGCGGTATGACTATATGGCCAGTTGTATACACAGGTATCCCCTCCATAGCCTCTACGCTGAGAAGTGGCAGCTTGGTTTTCAGTCCAATTACCAAATACTTAAGCCATTTGATGTGGTCCAGTTGTTCCAGTAGGCAAAATTTAGATTTCCTCTTCACTTTCTCCTTAGGAGCGTCTTTCATAACCAGAGGAAGTGGTAACCTAAAATAGAAAAGTACAAATCCTTGTGGCTTATTAGAGTATCAAATTCAACTAGGAACTGGGTGCCAATAAGAAAGTTGTAACCGTCATTTTTAAACACAATGGCGTGAGCCATGACAAACAGAGAGCCAAATCGAAGAGGCAAGGAGGAGTAGGTTCCCAGGGAGTGGTTTTGATGAGGTCCCTCCGTTCCATATTATGAGAAGTATTCTTATCTGGCACAAACTTGAACTATTTGACCAGCCATGAGAAATTTACGTTGACAGGAGAGCAAAGTGTAAATGATGACCAATATCTGCACCTTATAAAATTACTCTACTAGAGTAACTTCAGTGCCAAAGTGGGGAATTAATTAAATGGAGTTTCATGGAGGGAGCGGTCTGTAAAAGGCAGAGTTAGAGGAAGTCAAGTCTATATTCAAACTCATAGAACCTGGGACGTCCAATTCGTCAGATTTCTCCAAAATATAAGACTCTGTGCGCAGAGTGGCAGAAGGGTGATGCTGAGGCTTTGCATCATCAGCAGTGGGTTCCACTCGCCCTAAGCTGACTCTGCTTTTCCTGACTCATTGGATTGCTTTTCCAACAGGAACATTCTTTTTTGACTAAAGATTCTCCTATATGAGCATATGTTGTGCCGTGGTTTTAATCTCTGAAGGCAACCGCAGCATGGTTATTAGATCATTTACATTATTTAAGCTTGGTGTACCTCTGGCTTGGGCGTTGTATCTGACTCCTTAATGTTTAGTATGAAATTAACACTTTTTGTCATTTTGGATTTAGAGTAATAAGTTGGTACTTTGTTGGAAAGCTTTGAGAACAGCAGAGATGAAATCATCCAAGGTAACCCAAGCACAGGAAGATAACACCTGTGCGTCATAATAGAAGCGTTCCATAAATCAATATGAGTTTCCCCTTGTCTCAGGCAGATATGCATAAAAGCTTGATTACTGTTAGAGAAGGATAAGTTACTGCCAATTTCTTTAAGGGCCTCCTTATTGGCTTCTCACGTGGTATATGCCTTGTGGTAAGGCATCATAATTTTCATGCCTTACATCCAGACAGGCTTTTATATGCTGGCCACTTTGTCAGTTGGTATCTGGCTCCATTGCGCCCTCATATACAAAGAGGTATGACTGAATTGTTTCAGCCCAGGGACGTACTTCACCTTAAAGGTAGGTTTGATTCTATTTGACGTGTTTAGAGAGGACATGAACAGCAGGAGAGAGTGGTCACTCTGAATCAGGGGCTCCATGGTATCTATAACAGTATGAAGGATAGTCCTATCAAACTGATGAAGGATTTAATACATGTCGTCCTGATTAGTGGCATAGCATTCATTGACGTGATTAAAGGGACTTTAGATTCTAAAAATTAGCATAGATTTAAAAGGTCCTTGGACTATTGGGCCAAAATCTTAGCGAGAACATCCTAATTAGACTCAATTGTTTGGAGTCAGACAATCATCCGCTCAATGTGGCTATTTTCTTGGGTTGGTAGACGATCAGATTGGAGCAGGTACTAATAATCGTTACATATTGGTTATACAATGAAGGGAAGGTAAAATTAACATCCAGATGCTCCACCTCGATAGTCATCTCAGCTCCTTGGGCCACTAGTAACAGTTGTCATTCAAGAGCTTTAAATCAGAACATGGTTGTCATTGAAAAGTATCCAGAAGGTAAGGAGGCTCCTGAAGGACCTCGGGGACCTCCAGGCCCAGGGGGCCTTGCTTTCCTTCTCACCCACTGGGTCCTGTTTCGATGAGAGCCTCATGTTTCACTGTAACTTCTGGAGTTGGCATTAGTGTGAGTCATTTGCTCAGTTGCTGGATATGGCCAAACAATTTGATGAGTCAAGGATCAGTCACTTGTCAAGCTATGGTAATTTGAAAAGGGTGGATAAGGCACGTCTCCTCTCTGGTCCATGCAAGTGGTTAATTGGACCGCCCTCCTGGAGAGTTCATTCAGTAAGTATTGGACAACTACAGTGTCAATTTAATCCAGTAACGTTGAATGTCATTGATCTCTCAACGCTTGTTAAAATTACCTCCCAATTATTTAAGCCATAACTAGAGACGACATTGTAGAACATAAGGAGTTGGGAGTGAATATGGTGGGTCAATCCAGACTGTCGCTGAATCTCCATATAGTAAAATGCAAGCAACTGCATGTGACGGTGTAAAGCAGAATAAATGAATAGCCAGAGGTTTCCATATGGGCCACTCCTACTTCGCTGACAGGGAGCTCAGGTGAGTTGTAAAGTTGTGTCATGTTGAGGGGATTAGGTGCAGAACGGCTGCAATTAGGTCTGTCATCAGGGGTCATAGCTCCTCCCAGAAGAGCTCCAATGGTCTGAGCAACATCAGGAGACTTAAGTTGATAGGTGGCTTTATTAGGAATAGAGATAGTTAAAGTCATGGTTGTGAAAAACTCATTCTTCTCGCAGTGGAATAGCGTCACATCTTGATTTATTGATAGTGACCCATTGGCCAAGCTCATATTTTCCTTCATATTAGGAGAGCTGTCTTTGCTGGAGTTGTTCATAAAGAAGTTATGTCTTCACCAGGAGCCTCAGAAGGAGCTGACAGGGAGCACCATTCTGTAGGTCTTCGTTGTCTTCTCTGAAGGTAAGGGCTTTAAAGGTTGTTCAATTATTAGTCAAACGTCGTTTCAGCAGAATCTCTTAGGTAGGAGTTCCATAAGGCAATTATCTCTCGGTAGAAGTATTTGCGGAGGCAATCTCTGTTCTTGTAACAGGCAAAAAACAATAATTATTGAAAACAAGTAGTAAATCTGAAGGTGTTTTTATTTGTCAAAATTTGGAGCTATTTATAAGCTGCTGAGTTACTTGAGATTGACTAGGGTGGGATTGGGGTGATAGTCAGGGTTGAGTTGGGTAAGAAAACCTCTTTCATGATGTGGCAGAATGAATAGGCTTATTTTGAAATTTAATATCTTTTGCAAAAGTGGTAGATTCCGTGGACTTTTAAGTTTCAAAAACTTCACCAGCTGATATAGTGCCTTTGCAAGTTAAACTGGTGGATCCTTCCAAGGTTTGAGCTTCCTTTCACCCTTTTGGGAGTTCATTATTTGATTCAGTCTCAATACTCATTGAAAAAGTGGAGCTACTATGACCAATTTGCAATTTGGGTCATTTTTGCATCTGGCTCTTGTTCATCCAATTCTCACGACTCCTGAAAGAGCCATTGAGTCATATTGGATTACCAAAAACTCAATGCATTGACAAAAAAGAATAGTCATTCCCTCTTAAGAATTGATGACTCTATATGGCTTCTGTATAAGGACAAGTTTTTATGAAAGATAAACTTGACAGCGAGTACCGGAAGATCAAATTAGTATGCAAAGAATAAGTCAAGTGTGGCCTAATAGCAAAAAAGGTCTATCTGAACCAACATGAATACTGTAGGGGCTATGTAATGCTGCTGCAACCTTCCAACGTGCTATATATAGAAATTCTGGATGACACAAAGTTGTTCTGCGTCCTGGTATACCTTGAAAATATTAAAGTATTTTCCAAAATTTTCAATGGCCATTTAGAGCACTTTAATCAGGTTTTTAATCAGCTACAGGAGGCAATTCTAAAACTGAAGCCCTAAAAGTGCTCATTTTTTAGCTTCTAATATTATCCTTGGAGAATAAGGTCACCAAGCTAAGAATCCAAACTTTACCTGCAAAGTCTCTGTATTACAAAAGATACCACCTTGGAGTCTTAGTATATACAGTGTTCCTAGGTATAGGGGGCATTATGGGCAATTCAATCCATGATTTATTGACTTATCAAACCTCTGGTGTGTCTACTGCATAATGACGTCCCTTTTAAGTGGAGCACAGAGCAAGAGCATGATCATAATATTTTTTGAATGTAATTAATCACTCAGACTATTCTTATTAATCCAATCTTAATCAGCCCTTAATACTATTCGCCAATGCCAGTGACATGGTCATGAGGTCTATCCTGGCCAGCTAAATGAGCAGTAAGTGGATTGACCTGTGGATTACTTTAGCAAAAATATACTAAAGGCTGAACAGAACTACTTTGTCACTAAATGGGAGCGTTGGCCATACTTCTTGAAATTAAGCACTTCTGGCCTTAATATGTTGAAAATTAATTCACCATGATCACCAACCATGTATCACTAAAGTGGCTTCATTTAATGAAGGATCTTAAAAGTTGATTAAACAAATGGGCTCCTAAGTTTCAAGGTTAATATCTTATCATCATACACCGTGCTGGTATGACTTATCCAAAACTGGAAAGGTTATCAAGGGTGCCAACCTTAGCAGTATTAGTGCCCAAAGAAGATCTCATATATATGAATTATAAGGCCAAACAATTGTTGAGTATTGATTCCTTAAAACTGTGAAAAACTATTATACCTTCTGAAATCACACAGTTACATGATGGCATTCTGTATAAACCATTAGTCAGAAGGTGGCTACCCTATGTATGACCCTCTTCTCAAATCACAATCCTCCTTGAAGGGCACTTCAATGTAGACATGGAGAAGCTAAGGAAACCTAAGAGTGGCTGAAAAACCATTGCTATTGGGACTAATTGCTTGAGACTATACAGGAAGTATTGGACGCTTGTCTAACATGCATTATTAAGAATTAGGTGGGCCCTTATAAGTATCATGAGGTTATAGCTCCTTCTTTGCCGTTTAGTATATTAGTGTGGAAATCTTAAGAATCTTACCCATGGGCCTCCACTGGTCATTGCTATATTATATCTGCAATCAACCATCTCACCGTATGGGTCAAGGCCATTTCCATTCCTTCCAATACTACTAAGGCCACAGCCTAATTCCTTTTTGCTTTGTTTTTAAACCAACATAGTTGCTCACGGGTATTGCTCTTAGATAATGGGTTGACTTTAAGCCCAAATTATTCAAAAGTTAGCCACCTTTTTTAATAAACATCAGCAATTCAATGCTCCCTAAAAACTTTTACTAATGGACAGTAGAACATACAAACAGTTCTTTATATCTATTGTCCATAAGTTGGAAGCCTTTTACACTATGCAATAGGACCATTACTTGTCATAGCCTTATTATCATAGTGTATAATTTGTCACTAGATAGTTAAAAAGTCCCCATTCCAGGCTCTGTATGGGTTATAGACCTGACTGCCCAGTAGTGTTCAGCACTTAGTAGAATCAGCCACCCCTGAGACTGCAGAACTAACTATGAGGCACTATCTATTATAAAGAATGAGACTAAAAACACTAACTACTCAGGAATTGTCTCAACAACCACAAAGGAAAATATGTAATCTAATGCTAGTTGACCAGCTCTTCATATGTTCATAAATGAGTATCCTACTTTGTTTTATCATCTTAGCCCTAGTGAGAGATCTAACAAAATTGGTCACCTCCTAGATGGCCTTATTGCATACTACATATAAAGCTTTTTCAATTATCTATTGTTCATGTTGTTTAAAAAAGTAGTTAAAGCATACAAGCTAGATTCTTGCATCATATGCTCCCCTACAACAGACCTTAAGGGCTCAATGTTAGCGTTTGTACTGAAGAACATTCTGAAGATACTATAAATTGTAACAAGAAATCGTTTGAAGGTCCTCCTCTAGAATTAAGCCTCCAAGAGATAGATATAATGTTGCTTGATTGGCACTTACCTTTAAATAGTCAAGGATTGTTATAAAGATCTGTTGTAATTGAAGCTTAGACTCAAATCAAAATTGCACAGGTATAGATACTTTTGATAAAATTAAAAACGAACTATATGAATACAGTAGCCCTTAAAAAAGATAAAGAATCTTATCTCGTAAGGTTTTATTTCCAGAAGCTTATACAAGAAGAGCTTAAAAAATTCCTCTTCACTTGTCTACTTACATTCTTATAACTATAACCAGGAATATTGGGCAGTGCATAATTATTTTGAAATTGGTACAAACCAATGGCCTAGATTTTGGGGATAATAAAACATTAGCAAATGTTTTATACAGCTCAGGGGTAAGGGAAAGCCTATAAAATTAATAATAAAGGGATTTAAGTTTACATGGCTGCGAAGCTAATATAGATTGATGAAAAGTGATAAAAGTATAATGTTAGTGCAATGGGGAGGAAACAAACCTTGTCATATATCCTAGTCAGGAGCCAGGGCGAGAAACTGATAGTGACTTAATTCTATTGTTAACTACATATAGAAACATAGGCGTAAAGGCAAGATAATCCATAGTAAACTAATTCTACATATTGGCATTGGCGTCAAGACTCAAGAAATCAAAACATTCATATAGTTATAAAAACAAGTAAAAATAAATGTAAAATAAAACTGACTGGTTAAAAACAATTGCAACGGGTCAAGATTCATCACATGATGCAGACTTATCCCAGTATCCATGATTGCAACCACAAATACCTTAAACAAATGGGAAAATGACATACCAGAAGCTGCTTTAAATAAAGATCTTGACTTGGCCTTCTTATTAATTGAGGAGTAAAGATACTGGACAAGGACCTAGGCGCCCTATTTTCCATGGGGCTCCACCCATCCTATAAACATCAGGTACTTTCTGACTATATACTATTGTATATATTCCCCTATCAATGTTATATTTATTTAAGATCTCTTTGCATAGTTACAATAATATTTTTTATTTAAACCCATAAATGTTGCCAACAAATTGGACCCATCAGAAGCAAAAGTGCAGCGCAATTGCATCTCTACAGCCACTCCAATCTTCAGTGACATCCTAAAGAACTTCAAAAAAATCTATTCCTTACTTCTCCAGGCACCCAAAATATAATCTTCAGCTTCCTCTACGAATGAAAGACAAAAGCTACCTCTCCAAGTTCATTGTAACTAGTCGCATTATCATCAATTGATTTAAGACTCAAGATTCATATACTAATCCTTTTTTGCTTAGTGAATCAACTAAAACTGTTGTTCTCTTACTTTGGAAATTTTCTTTAAGTTTCTTATGATTATATTTTTCAGCTTTCTATCATACTCAGAATAATTCTAAGGCTATGATACACATTTAAGTCATTTTACTTTAATTCATTGGTGCTTTGATCATTTTTGAAAATGCTTTATAAGCTCTGCAAATTAATTAACTCAACTCCCATTAGACGTGAAATTATTTTTGCTATTCTTTACAGAATTTGTAGAATATACCTACTAAGATGAGATCTAGGTAATATCAAAGGTGCCTTGCATCTACACAATTGTAGATGACCTTGTTATCTTCATCCTGTATATTGAATTCAGTTCCTATTTTTGTGTGTACTATGCAGGTCCTGACCATATAAATTGTAGCTATTCAGACGGACTTTCTCTTTCAAGGGGAAAAATATGGTCTCCGTCTGTGAACTCTGTTAGTCAAATTCTTCCATGACTCTTTTTTCTGTCCATATGTTGTCACTTCTCAATGTTCCGCCCAGCCTCAATCTGGAATATGCTAAGTTCATCTGCTAGTGCCTGGTAATAGCTTACTAAAGGCAAGTTTAGTATGTCAGCATTAACTTTAGGTGCCATCAAATAAGGTAGGGCAGCTTCACGCCCATATAATGTCTTAAAGACATTTTGATTGTTCTGTAATAGCTCAAGCAGTATGTGAATAGTGATTTGTGTAACAAGGTGTCTCACTTTGAGGCAATATTAATACTCTAGCTTCTTAATTAGCCCTAATAAAAGTCTTGTAAATCTTTTAGCGTTTCCATTATGAGAGGGGTATAAGGAGTGGCAAATTGCTTACAGACTTAAAATAGATGAGTAATTTCCTTAACTATATCTGAGATTAGATGATTCCATTGTGTGATAATAACACCTAAGGGATCCCATTCCTAGTGATTATCTGATTACATAGGAACTTTGCAGTGTTTATTAATGCAAACGCTTTTACTGCAACTTCTTCAACCCATTTAGTAAAGTATCTATTTGTGATAATCAACTAGTTGCTACTTAAAGTTTTAATTAGCAATCTCATCATGTCAATTGATACATTTATGAAAAGGTGCAGATGGAAGTACTGGATAAAGACATACTTCTTTTTCAATGGGCGGGAGCTTGCACATGGTACACACAACTTAAGGGCATGTCTGAAATCATCACCATTAATTTTCCCTATAAACAAGTCCTCTTAGGTGTTCATAAGTCTTATTAAATTTTCATGGTCAACATGGTTGTAAGCCTCTAATGTCACTTGGATTTTTTCACTTAATTGGATGTAGGGAAACAATTTCCCTCTAAACAGATTCTTAGTTGGCCATAAAAACTAATATATATGGTAAACAATCTTCAATTAAGTGCTTATGGGTTGCTTGGTGATAAATCCAAATTCGAATTTTGTATTTAAATAGGCCAATATGCCAGGCGCCCATCTGGGTCTCTCATGTTTCTTAACTACTGGAGGGAGGCATGGAAAGTTATAAACTTAGAGTTTGCACTATAAATATAAGGCTTAAAATGTTTGATTTTTCTTATCACCTCCAAGAATTCACTTTTAGCTATAGTTTAGTTCTTTTCTGCCCTAGAAAAATTAAGGTATAATATCAATGAGGTTAATTCTATCATCTTCAAGTTGAGACAAGATGGATCCCATTCTAATTTCAATTGCATCTATAAATAGGTAAACGTCTTGTTTAAGTAAGGATATAATAATTGAGGCCTCCATCAGGCGTTTTTTGAGCTTATTAAAAGCTTCATCTTGTTCTTCACCCCTATGGATTATCACGTTTTTCTAACAGGTGAGTGAGAGGGGCTGCAACATCCCCATATGAGTCACAACTGGAGATAATATTCATTCATACTGAAGAAGACTTCTACATCACTAATGCACTTGGATGGCTTCATTCTAGTGATAGGCTCAATTTTTACAGATTATTTTGATTCCTTTCTTTTTAATGTGGTTGAAAAAGAACTCTAGTTGTTCATTTTAGAGAAAAAGCAATTACTTAACTTTAAACTCATAACTGATGCTTGGAGGCGTGTAAAAGCTTTACGCAGGTGTTGTAGGTGCTTATAACTGTTTGCAAAATAAAGTTATGTCATCTAGATAGATCAAGACACAAAAGGGCTTCATGTAGCCAAAAATTTCATTCATTGTTTTCTGGAAAGTAGCTGGGGCATTGAAAAGCCCTTGTGGCATCCGTATGTGCTTAAAGATACCTTGGCTGCTGACAGATGCACATTACATATGGTCATCAGGAGAAAACTTTATCTGACAATATCTGAAGCAAGGTCCATAGCTGAAAGTATTTGAGCTCTCAAAGTATCTTCAAAGCTTCTGTAACCCTTGATATTGTGTAGACTCTCTTTTTGAATAATTCATTGTGCTATCTGTAGTCCATGACAACTCTGTTACCTCCAGCTTTCTTTTGCACTGGAAGGAGGGGCGATATCCATGAACTCTTTAAAGGTCTCAGGAGGCCGGCGTCAGATAGTTGCTTTGATTCAGTGGATGTTTTTTCCTCCCCTACTTTATACCTTTGATATGGCTGTGGTATAAATGGATGCTGTTATAGTCTCCCTTTTGTTACACTTCTCCTTGGAATAGTCCATAATCATTTACCGTCTACTGAAGACATACTTAAACTTTTCCTGAAAGTCTTCTAGCTCTCAGTGCTCTTCCCAGGTCGCAGCTCTAAGCCAAATTCATCATGCTATCCTACTGCATATGCCGCTTTAACATTTTTAAAGGTGGTTTTTTGACATGAGCAACTTTTTGTCCTTTATTCACTTAAATTGTTTTTTTGATGTTACCTAGAACCACTTTAATCGCTCCAGTGTAGATTTTATTCTAAATCCTTATAGCACCTTGGGCTTCTGAACTCTCAGGCCTCTAAAATGTTGATCTAAAACAATTTATTTGGGTAGATGATATGAGTACTTAGTTCTGTGAGCATAATTTATAGTTCCCATGGAAAGATAGTAGTGCCTTAACTTGCACAAAACGTAAGCCCTTCTTTAGCTTTGTAGGTCTCTGTCTTTTGTGGCTCTATGGTGCTATGTCTAGAATACTAACTTTAATACTTGAGGCAGTTTAAGGCTCATAAAAAAGTTTCATTTTTCTTTGAAGGTGTCAAGTCATGCTTAGGTTCTATAAGCTATGGACCCGTCCTATGGTAAAATTGGAAAAAGGATTAATTGAAGTTATGTACCAGAAAGATATAGATAAAACGGTTTTACTTTATTTATATTAGTGTGCACCAAGTTTTTTATACGGTAAATGTAACAATATTTATTTAATAAGGGAAAATACTAATAAAATTAGCGAAAGAGGATATCTGGATTGGAGGCTCATGGTCAAGCGATGCTTTCAGATTGAATAATGTTTTTGTAGCATAAATTGATAGGTAGAAAATTATTTTAAATCAACTAAGGTGAATTAGACCTATTACCACTTAGTTAGATCATTGGGAATATTCTTGATTATTACCCTTTTGTGGGTACATCTTAATTTAATGCCTCAAACGTCAGCTGATGAGGTGATGACCTTAAATTGTTGTAGTCCTTTGCCTTAGATAATCATAATTTCATTTTCGGATATTCTGGACCCAAGTAGGTATGATTGAGATTTCCTATTATCAAGTTGAGCCTTAATGATAGCTTTAATTGAAGCCAGATTAAGTTTAAAATTTTATATAAAACAGCCATTGAATTCAATCTGTTGCAATTTTTAATGCATTTGATGCTTGTTACCCCAGCGTGGGGCGGTGGTATGCCGCCTTCTGGCGTATATCAGCCACTGCTAAAAAATCCTGACTGGCTCTGTTAGCCCTCTTAGTGCTACGGGGAGTTATGCCCTGACTTGGGACTTGCTCACTTCCTTGCAAGCTTCCAGGCAGTGCTCCATAGCTCCCTAGTTTATCTAAGAGAAACCTCCGTTCAGCATTTGAGTTAAGTATATGAATCTCTTTCTTATTCTAGTGTGGCCGTTATTGAGATGGCCACAGCTTTGTAAAAGCCCGCCAGATTATTGATTAGGCTTCTTCAAGTATTTTGACTTATTTGCCTTTGAAGCCTATGCAATGGCAGCAACTAAGCTGCCTTTAATTTATTAAAATTTAGTTTTAACCATTTACACGTGGCTCCCAGATGAATCCAATCTTGTGGCTCAGTTTGCCAGGTTTCCATCCCATCTCTCCCTAAACACCTTTGTCAAGAAATTACAGAGGGGTTTTCTGCTTATGGCAATGCCCCTCATGCTGCAATTTGTGGCTCAATTGGTGTGTATTGTTTAGCAGGGTTAAAGCTTTTGTGACGATCCACCCTTTTCAATGTAAGACCCACCTTGCAATTACCCCCACTGTGATTAGATCTGCCTTGATAATCACTTATGGGCACACACCAAAAATGGACATGCCATCAGTCCCTTGAGATTCAAACTTGATCATTTAGGCCCAAGTGACCAGCAATTTCTGTTGAAGCTGCTTTCACTGCTCCTCCTTCCAATGTTGGCCTTGCTTCTGCCTCAACAAGATGTACAAAATGGGGCTCAATTCTTCCTCCCCCTGCTGCAACCTATGCTTGCGCTACTTCCAGAGCGCCAACCAATCAGTGTTCATTGAATTAAAATATTCCTGAAAAAATTGCTGTTCAGTTTCATTTGAGTTGCCATTGTTGACTGTGCTTGATCAATAAGTCTCTGCCACACCTCCAACTTCTGTTGCTGACCCAGTGCTGGCCAAATCAAAACCTTTATAGGCTCCTGAATGAAATGATGACGCAGATTAGGCTTATGAAATAAAGCCTGATTTCACCTGGGATTTTTTAGAATACCCCAATTTGACTCCCCACTGCTGTTTTAACTCTCAAATTTGCTTTCCAATTTTAAAAAATATAAATAAAATTGCCGTTGAAGAAGATGCTGCCCCAGCCAACATTCTCCTCCACCAAAATCTCCATAGGGCGATGAACCTCTTTTTGAGGGTATTTACATCCCTAACTTCCTCCTGGATTTCCCATAACGCTGCCAAGAACAAGATTGAGGAGCTTGCATTTGCTGAGAGACATGATTGCCTGGATGTGGCAAGATATTCTCCTATAATACAATGTATCCATAAATCTGCCAATGCATCAAGTTCTTTACTTGTGTGCCTGCACTTATTACATTTTCTGAATTTCAACTTGTTCAGTATGTAGAGGTGATGCATAGTGCTGGCCTCATCATGAATAAACTTGAACTTATACCTCCTTTTGCGTCATGCTGCTGATGCTCTGACATACAATTTGTCTACCATGGTCCGCCATTTGAAGCGAGCACCAGAAAAAGGATTTCCCAAGCCTCTTGCCAGTCTGATATTTTGTCCCAGACTAATAGCTGAGGTGTCATATTGGTAATTTTTTGCTAAGGATAATACCTTTATCTGACTTACTGCAAATAAATATGCGTGGTGTACCCCCTTTTTGGGTTGACCCACTAGTACTAATAAAGGTGATCCTTACCAACTATCAATTTTCCATATAGTTGATCAAAGGGATCTCTTTAACCCGTTTTCTATGTCTAAGTGTTGATTCTCTATTGGGATTTAAATAGCTAATATTATTTCTTTATGTCTATTACTCTGATATCTGACATCACCTTTAAAAATATTGGAAGGGAGTACTGACGTAAGATCTTGGCTATATATGTGATTGATATTACTCCATTTTCTAAAGTCTTTATTGAGTATTCATTTCCATGTTTGTAGGTAAAGCATATGGACCATAACAGATAAATTCTAGTCTTCTTCCCTGAGGCACTATACAATTGTAGTACAAAACAAATTCTGAAATCTCAAATTTGGGTAAAGGTTGGCAGGTTGCGTGTGCTGCTTAACCTTCTTTGTAATTGTTTTGGATAGTAATGTCTTTGCCTATGATTGGTGTTATATAATTTTATGGTTAATCTTCTTATCGCTATTTCAGGCTCTTTGGTATTATCACTAGTAACTTAGCGGGCTAAAGGATCCATAATTCCAGGTTCTCTTCTATAGAAGGCCTTGAATGGTGACATTTTGATGATTCAAAGGAAACGTATCCCCTGAGCCATCAACTTAATTGGTAGAATATTAATCCCAGTGTAATGGTTTAGTAGTAGATATCTTTTATAATATTGGAACTAACGTTTTATATTCTCTTTCTACATTCCTGTTTGTTGATGGGTTGTAGGGCTCTGCTAATAGTTGTTTAGTCCTCATACTTGTAGCTAAGATTCTCATAACTCCTAAAGTAAAGTTCTTTCCGTTATTACATATCATTACCTGCAGAAAGCTGTGTTTAGTATATACAATGATATAAAAAATTAGTGGTAGCCTTGACATTATGCATTAAAACGGCGATTGCTTTAAACCACTTTTTAAAGTTATTTATCCCTTTAAGGATATTGATATACACCTGTAGATTTGAAAATTAGACATATGACATCTAAACTGATGGTATAGAATGGCTGCTGAGGGGGCATAGGCTGTTATTTGTAATATGCCTTATGCAACGTTTGGTTTACAAATTATTCAAGTGTCTAACTTCAACTACAGGGTCCAATACCCTTCCCAATCGCAGCGATCCTTGGTCCATTTGTAAGCTTTTCTGCTCCTCCATGTCAAAGTTTTGTGGGCTTTCATTAAAACTGGTACCCATTCTGAAGTACACAAGTAAGGTATCCGCTCAGTTCCAATTTTCTTGTATAATATACTATCGAGAACTAAAATATTTTGCTAGTTTTACTTCAAAATCATTTAGTCTGGTTCATCTTTGTCCTAAAAAGAGTCTGGCTTCATATGTAGGTTGGGTAACCGTTTAGCTTGACTATTCTCTAGTTCTAGTAAGGGAAATCTGGTCAGACTATCCACATTCATGTGGTTTGTTGAAAATTGATGGACAATAGTCATGTTGCAGTAATGAAGTGTGAGGGATTGTTAGGCTAACCTTCAGGTCAGATCATTAGTAATTTGCAGAAACTTTAAAGAAACATGGTATGTAACAACTGTAAAATTGATACCATACAATAAGGACAAGAAATAACCTAAACCCACTAGCGCATCAAGTCTTTCATTTGGTATCAGCTCTCATCACTTTCGCTGAGCATCAACTTGCTCAATACGTTGAGTCAATGGACACCACCAGCCTCATTAACGAAATAAACCCACAAATATACCATCTTATGCCTTATGTCGCTGATGCTCCAATCCCTAGGTTGTCCGCCATGGTATGCCAGCTAAAGTGGGCGTTGGACAAAAGTTTCCCCAAAGCTCCCTCGCCTTCTGATATGGCTTCCTAGGCTGATAACTTAGAGGCTATATTATGATTTTTATTTTTAAAAATACATTTATTTGGCTCATTTGTAAATAAACTCTCGTGGCGGCTCCCCCTTTTGGGTTGTGCCCCACTAGTGTTAAAAAACAAGAAGGGCCAGAAATGTTATACTGTAAGGAGAATAGTCAAGCATTCTTTCTCTGTGATGCTATAATTTCGCTCAGCCTTTAAAAGAGTCTTGCTTTGAATAGGACACTGGGTGGTCTTTGCCTTAACCTCTTGTAATAGGTGAGCCTTATGGCTAATTTGGAGGCATCTGAAAAAGGATGAATGGCTTCCCATAGTTCAGAGGCCTTATATAGTCTTATTACCAATATAATCTTCATAGACTTTGTTGTGCTACTCTTTGCTTCACTCCTCTTATAAAAAGTGTATATTTGGACACAACAAAATAAGATGTTTAGAGAGGTGAGCTTATTTAGGGAAATATTGATGGCAATATCCCATCATTTATAAGAATAATGGTATATCTCTGAGGCCTTTAGCTCAGTGATCTTAGAGATTGCTCAACTTTATCGAGCAAGGGTTAAATTTCATACTGCAGTGAGGCATGTCCTAAGACTTGCTATTCTTGCTGGAAGAAGGCACACTTCACAGGATTTAATTTGATATCTTTATCTCATAGTCATTAAAAAACTAACTTAAGGTGGTCTAGATGATTGGTAAAGGTTTTGAGTGCACTTTCAGTATTCTGGCTAAAACTGAAAACTTGAGTAAATTTGACTTTGGTATTTGATCCTGATTTAAATGATTGGTAATTTTATATTGGAAAAAAACCTGACTAACTTTATCTAAAACTCCCAATATCAAGGTCCAATTTAATTTAAAAAAGAAATCAAACTTTGTTTAACAAAATTAACCATAATGTCACAGATCCTTAAAATAGTGAATTAGCTATAGACAAGGCTTAATTGTTCTTGGTAATTTTCTGAAAATACAGGCACTTAAATCCTTTCAGTTAGTATCTAATTAGAAAATATATATAAAATGTTAATAACAAGCAAAGCTGGGATTTTCACAAGCTAGGCATTTATTGTTATCTATCACTTATCATCCTTCTACTTATCTACTTTTTACTTATCTACCTTCTGCTTATATTGAATCCTTTTTCTAATCTCACTTTTAGGCCTTCTAGCACTAAAGATAGTATGGTGCTTCTTCTTAATAAAATATCCTTTTCCAAATTAACTTTAACTTTTGCCACAAATGTTGGCTTTTATCTACTATCAGTATAAAGATGACCTTACTTGGATACAACAACTGTTTGAATTTCATTCCTAGTTAATGTAAGCATTGGCTAAGGATTAAGCTAAGTCAGGTTGGGACCATCTAGTACTAAAAAAAAGGATTAAGCTCAGCATTAACCTTGGGGTTGAATCAAAGATTAGATCTTTCTCACCAAGGTTTATAGTCTCAAATGCTTTAAATTTTGATGTATTTATGCTTACAAGATCAAGAGGTTGTCAATAGATAAGAATAAATCATAATTGGTATAATGGTGTTTATTTTATATCTTACTAGTTGAGACTCCAATCTAATGGTGAGTAGATTGTAATTATTGTTAAGATTTTTTACTTGATGAATTTATCAATATAATTACCTTTATTAAGAATCAAACTATTGTTGAATTGATGAAAACAGAAAAGCTCCAAGTTGACAAGTTGATTAATTTCAATATGAGACCATTCTATACAAGTTAGGAGGTGAGCAGGAGTGAATCATATCCATTTAAGGTTAAATTGATCTGCATCAATATACTGCCTCGCCAGTGTTATATAAATTATATTTTTAATGAATTTAATCAATTACAAATAAGCTAAAAATGCTATATGATATAGCCTTTTGTAAATCAACTGCCGCTAAAGCAACCTCAAGCAGTTCATAACCCCCACACTCCTGTTCCCCTTTATATTCCTCATGATCATTATGCACTAGTATATTTACAATATTCATATTTTGGCCAGACTATTTAAGGGTTGGTTTTTATTATAATAAATACTTTAATTACCTACTTTTATCTGTGTTTTTAAGAGTTGTAGTGCAACTTGACAATTAAGAGTGGGTTAAAAGGTCCCAAAGGTTAGATGCTGGGTTAATGCACCTAAGAGTGGTCAGCGCTACCAACTTCCAACCTAGATCTACATAATACCCCACAGGGATTTGCCCATTCAGTGGATTAAGTGATGTACAAGTGGGGATTAACCATGAGGGTGGAGAAGCAAGGGGTCATGACACCCAGTAAGGGGGAAGAGAACCACCAGTACACACCAAGAGGGGTTGATCAGCCAAGGTGAAGTTGGTGATTTTCTGTATTGGGAGTTGGATGTGAACCTGTAGTGAAAGGCGCTAATGAAGACAAAAGAGCAAGGGTCAGCAGTCTTCATACTCTTTGTCCTGGAACACTAGTAGAGTCCCAAATGTAGCAAGAAACAAAATTTGCAACAATAACTAGGAGTTTTTCCCTTGGTTGAAACTTTGATCTATTAAAGTCAACCTTTATTGTATCTTTAACACAGGACTTCAGGCTTCCTAGGTTCTTCTCATAGAATCAGTGGATTAACTTTCCCTGTGTCCCAAGAATTGGTGCTCCCTTACAGATTACACCCAAGTCTCAGGCAAACCTCAATAACAATTATACCCTTCAATACCATTTAACAGTTGAGAACTTTGAAAAATATAACAATATATTTGCGCATCTTGGGACCAACCAGGATACTATTAGCATAAACTCCATTTTACTCCAAGGGCAAGTTTATAAGTACAAGTCGCAAAGAGCGATGAATATGCTAAATTGAGGAACTAAAATACAAAGCTACCCTTAAAAGCTATTATGTTAAAGTCCAGCTCCAAATGATTTAATGCTATTCTGAGCTGGCGGCAGATAATATAAAGGATGATAATTCCCAAAATATTCCAATTTACCAGTTATCTGAGCAGGAATATATTACAGCTATGGAGCTATTGACAGTAGCATTGAAGCATTCAAGGAAAAAGTTGATGATATTATCAATTTCAGAAAAGAAAAATCAAAACACTCTGCGCACCACTGCTGTAGTAAAGGCCGCTGAACCATGTATTCTGGAGCCAGATAATTTCCCTCTGCCCCACTACTAAAATCCCAACAATTTGCTTGGGCTATCTGAGCCAAGTTCCCTAAAGACTAAATTACACTTTACTACCCCTGTACTTTATTCTAACGCTGTTTCAACGGTCAAGACAGTTTCAAAGGCTTCAGCTAGGAATCAAGTCACAATAACTCTTTTAGTTATGTGGATCAAGTTATAAAAATGGGACCAACAGAGAAAAATTCCTGGAGAATAAGGTAAACATCTCAACCTAACCAATAGGGAATTATTACACAACAATAGGCTGGATAACAATGACCTAAAATACCAATCCACCTCAATCCCAGGATTTAGAAATTTAACAGATGCTAACATTTACCCTATCTATCTTAATACAAAACCACTAGATCTAACCACTAAACACTTTAATATGAGCTCCTCAATTCACCCAACCAACATTTTACAATGTCAATTCCAAAATTCAGGCTGAATTGGTGGTTCCCTACTGTCATGGAGATTGGCTATATCAGGTTTTCCATAACAAAGGGCACAAACAGTGTGCGATAAAATATTGTTTTCAAGGTCAGCCATCTGCTGAGAGGATTCTGTATATTTGGACATAAAATATTGAAATACCGTGTTGGTATATTGAGCTGGTTTAGTAGAATAGAAGTTAACTCTGAAAAAAAAACTCAAGTTTGTTTTAGATTTGACTGGTTTTTATATTAGGTGATATGTAATAAGTAAAAAAAGGTTCTGTTGACTTACAGGGAACCAGAAAATAGACGAAAATGAATTAAATTTCAGTTGCAGGTTATTGGCTTCTCAGGTACCCTCAAGTACCACTACTCTCATGACACACCCCCTAATCATTTTTGGTAGTGATAGAGTTTCAAGAGATTCCCATAAATAGTAGATTAGTAAGGTACTCCTATGAGAGTCTCAAGGGCATAATTATCATAGGGGAGAGAGTTTTAAACTTGGTAGGGTTCTCTATAGTGGGAGTGTGTCTTCTTTAAATAGAAGTTAGTTAATACATTTTTAATAAAGGAGGACTAAATGCCCAACAATTTAAACATGAAGGGATTTAAGTTGATTTTCATAGTTTTATTTCGATTGCACAGCATATTCAGTTAAAAGGGTTTGAGCAAAGGTTTGCCATTGTTGGCGATTGGGTGGCTAGTTGATACCAGAAAGTTTTTTAGTTAAAGGGTTTATGCGTAATTGGACACCAAAAAGTAACTCATAAGGGGTATATTAGGTTGTGTTATGGTTTTTGGTGTGGTGGGCTAAAGTATTAATGTAAGCATTCAGGCCATTTCTCAGAGCTATCAGTGGTACTTCTTTCAAGGGCATGAATGATGGTTTGATTGATATTGTGTAAAACCATTGGATCAGGGATTGTAGGAAGTAGACATAGAGTGTTTGGTGCGGACTTGTTTGATCGTTTTCTCAACTAACTTATTGGTAAAGTGCATGCCTTTTTCAGATAGAATGGTATGAGGTGGTCCATATGTGGTGAAAATGTCTTCATATATAAAAAGGGAAACAATTTATGTGTCACTGTGTTGGGTTGCTTTAGCTACAGACTGATTGGTACAATATTCAGCTGCGACAAGTATGTACTTAGACCCTTGGAGACAACTCTAATTGGTCCCATAAAATTGATACCCCATATTCAAACAATCCAGTGTGACAATGGTGTTGAGGGATTTTTGAATTTGGGGCGACGTGTAAAAAACTTGGCAAGCGTGATAGGTGGCGACATAGTGAAGTATCATAATAAGCATTAGACCACAAGTAAAAGGAGTATAGTTGAGTCTAGGTTGCTTGTATTTTATAGTGGCTTGCATCATTGTGTGATTCTCTCATGCGTTGCATTCTTTGGCCTTTTGGCACTACATGGGCAACTGATCCTTTGGTGTGGACATACAACTGATATTCAAAGACCAAAAACTTGGTGCATTGGTTTTTTAAATTTTTTGATGCCATTTATTTCTTTGGAACTATAAACTCGCATAGGAACTTCCATTCTGTATGAGCTCCTCTTCAAGGTCAATCTCTCCCATATGAAAGATCTCAGCATCAGCAGAGTTATTTGGGATGCAGGAAAGCTATCAGCTACAGCGTTTATTTTTCCAGGGTGGTGGGTGAATTTCAGATCAAATTCTATTAGTTCATAGCCAACAAATGCATCTGTCATTTGTGATTTGGTCGTTGAATAGGAAGAACACCGCAGAGTTTTCTGTGATAACAAAGACAGATCTAACTAACACATAATACTAGAATTTCTAAGGTCAAACACCATGGCGAGATCTTTTTTTCTTATATGGAGTAGTTGATTTCAGCCAGGATAACTTTTTGAAGTATATTATATAGGCAGGTAGGTGTTAACTTTCAGTTGAGTGAGGAGGGCACCAAGGGTAAGGTTACTGGCATCTGTAAAAAATTGGAACTCCTCAAGAAAGTTTGGAAATATTAAGATGGGTGAACAGATAATTAAATTTTAAGGCCTCAAAACGGTTTCTTTTGGAGTTAAATTTTTCCATTTGGTCCTTTCTCTTATTAAGCGGTAAAGTAGACTGATGATTTTAATATAAATTATGGATAAATAGTATAGTAGTTTATAGTTCCCAGGAGGCTGAGTAATTCAGTCGCGTTTTTTAGTTCAGTCCAGGAGACAATAGATTCTACTTTAGATGGGTCTGTACACTTGCCATTGGAGGCAAAAATATGTCCAAGTAGTTTTAATTCCTGAGTGCGCAGCATGAGTTTTTAACTGTTATGTTGAGGTTGTTTTATATGTAGGAAAAAACTGTTTTGAGGTCACTTAAGTGTTGCTAGAAGTTTGGTGTGAAGACAGCAATATCGTCGAGTTATACAGTAACACATCAGGTCAACAGCTCTCATAATAAGTTGTCCATGACATTCTGGAAAGTGTGTGTTGCACTGATGAGTCCAAAGTGCATTCTGTTGTGGAAATTTGTCCTAAAATTTTTCACAAAGGAAGTCTTAGGGAGGGATCTTTATAACTCTCAGTTGATAGTATCCAGAGAAAAATTCAATGTTGGTAGAATACTTTGTTTCCCCATGGAGTTCAAAATGTCTGAGATAAGCGGTAAGGGGTATGCGTTCTTTTTTTAATTTGTTGAGTATGATATAGTCAATGCACATTCTGAGCTTGCCATTTTTCTTAGGTACAACAACGGGAAAAGCCCAGGGTGACTAAGAGGGTTGGATGAGTGAGCTGACTAAATTTTCTGGTTTTCTTTTAAACAAATTTTTCTTAGGCTTGAGAAAGTCTATAGGCGTTTGGATATGGGCTCTGCATTTCCTACATCTATGTGGTGAGACCAGGGTAGATAGGGGTATGCCATCACACTCATGGCAGATATTTTATGGTAATGTTTTTAAGATCTGGGTTAACTGAATTTTCTAAGGGTTTGTTAAGCTCAAGGTCTGAATATTTTCATCTAACTCAGAACAGAGGTAGGTTGCAATTTGGGTAGGGCATTATTGTTGGGCAGCAGCATTGTAGTAGAAGATCTTGTTGTGTCTCATTCCATCATCAGTCTGGATATACCATTGGTCGCTCTCAAAGTTTGAGTGGATGATGAATTCTTTCAGGGCCTGGCGGGACAGTAACATAAGGAAATGGCCATAGTTAAGGGAAATAGTGTCAATGGATCTGATTGACCCAGAGATCTTATTGGGTAGGTCAAAAACAAATCCTTAGCAGGCTTTTTGGGTACCTCTAACCATGAGAATACAACAGGTCACTGTGTAGTATACCTTCATAGCCAATATATAGAGTAATTTTATTGCAACAATGTTGGCTGATGAACCAGTTTAAAGATGTTTGGAAAGATGTAGTAAAAAAGGATCCAATGGTGCGCAGTGCGCCAGTACTACTGAACAGGGTTTCTTGGGGCTTTACTGAACCAGATATGAGTCAGGTCATTCCAATTGTTTGATTAAGGTCTTGATGGAGCCCAGGATTGGGTTACACAGGTCTCCAACGCTGGAAGGGATTACAGTGTCTTTCATAAGTTTTATATCAGAAACATCATCATGCTGATACTAGGGAGGTAATGATCACTTTTCACAAGTTGTTGATCTAGGCAAAATGAAGTAGATGCTGACTTCTTCTTCACAGTGTGCACTCTGAGGTGTGGTTTGGTTTTTGATACAGGATCAATAAATTTTCAGTTGCAGGTCAAGCTTCTGTTGGACATGTTGGTGAAGTTTACCATGGAATGTGCCCTGTTTGTGTTACTCATGGGACAAATGATTTTGGTCCAGCTCAAAGTTCCTGACGAAGATGGGAAGTGGCAACTAGTTCCAGTTCTGAGTTTGAGGTCGTGGCTCATCATCCTATTCCATGGGTACTCCAGCAGGTATTTGTTGACTTTCAATTACAGCATTAAGGAGTTCTTTAATTTTTAGCTTCTTAACAGGTTCTGTGGTATGTGGTTTGGCATTTTGTTCTTCATTTTTTCTTTTTTCAGATTCATAAGCTCCATCAGGAGAAGAGCCTAATTCTGGTCAAGCTCCCAGGATGGAGCCTCAATATAACATACGGTGTTTTGTTGGATAGTATTGGTGTTGCAATAGGGAGGTTGTTGATGCACATAGTATGCTTACTGAGCTTGATTTGTAGCTGCTTGATTTCAGAGAGGTGGTCAGTCTGGGCATGGGACATCCAGGTGACAACTTTACAACGAAAACATGGTGCACGACACTGGCAAGAATTGTAGCAAGGCTAATTGCAGTTGTGTCAACGCATGTTGTTTTGGGGTGCGTGTCCCTGTACTACCATCATGAGATTCTTCAGCTGAGCTAAAAGAACAGAAATTTCAGAAGCTATTTCAGAAGGTGAAGGCATTGGCTTCATCTTAGGGCGACCTCATTATAATGTCTTTCTTCTGTCAACTGGTAATCATCAGGTTCCCAAAGCTCATTTTGGCGATATTCTAGGTAGGCGTAGTTTTGGCAGGCGTAAATGGCGTTGTCAACATTTTTAGGATGTGCAATCAGCACAGCATTCAGTTAGGGTTCCTCCAAGGCTTTGAGGAGCCAGTCAAGGAGTAGGAGGTCCATATCTTTGGTTTGGCAGTTGCCAGCCTAGTACAACTGCCCTATCTGGTCTTCAAAGGTGTCCAAGAAGCGGCTCAAGTTTGGTAAGTTCTTTAGCCATATATGGTGGAACTTCTCACATAGCTGAATCTTGGGGAGGAAGAACTTGGCACTTTCATGGTCCTTCCAGTAGCCCATGAGTTGAACGGTGCATTGGCACATTGTCAGTGTTGGGTGGTGCCAATAAGGAGGAAGTAGAATTCCTGGAGCTGTTGACAGGGAGGGACATTTCAATCATAGCTCTCATGCGCTGTAGGCTACAAGTCATTGTTTAATTGAACCATCATCAAACTTGGACAAAGACTGGCGAGTACATATGCATGATAGTCATTGGTGTTTTCTCAGATAAGTCTGCCCGCATAGAATGAGGAGGGTTTTGTTTTGTATTGGGAAGGATCACCAAAACTGTCATGGATATTGGATATCTTTAGGTATTCCACAACAAAGGGTGCAAACGGTGCAAAATAAACTGTTGTTTTCAAGGTAGATATCTGCTGAGAGGATTCTGTATGTTTAGTCATAATATTACAATATCATGTTGGTATAATTAATTGCTATAATTAAATGGTAGTAAACCTTAAACTGAAGTAAATTAAGTTCTTGTAGATTTGAGGGGGGCCTATATTAGGTGATATATAATAAGTATTTGAGGTTTTTGTGGCTTACAAGGATCCAGAAAATTCAGACAAAATAAATTAAATTTTTAGGTGCAGATAGTTGGCTTTTTAAATATCTGCAAGTACCACCTATTCTCACAAGACTACTTAAGCCTAACCTATTTCAATATCCCACTTAAAAATAGGATGGACTTCAAAGATCCTAGCTATTAAGCCAGTTTAAATTTGAATTTAATTTTTTTAAATTAAAGCTAAATTATGACCAAAACCAACTGATCTATCCAAGAAGAACGTTGCAATGAATTTCCATTTTATAAAATCACTTAATGATTATTTACAAAATCAAGTTAAAACAGTGGGTCCAGACAATTACCAGAATCTATTTGACCCAAAAACTGAGTTTCACCTTTATGAAATTCATAACTACCTTAGGCTGTAAACTGAACACCTGATTCTGACTTCAACAGTGCCCAACTGCTGGCCAACTCGCTTCAACCAAAAAACCTATGAAATTGGACAGCGATATTAGACAACAAATTTATTTAAATTATCCAAAAAATTTAAATTTTAAAATTGATTGTTTCTTGTAAATTTTGGCACCAAATCTCATCAAAGGCTAATCTACCCAAATTGACACCTGAAATGAATGATTTCACCAATTCCACCTTGGCATGAACCAATTATGGCTTAGGATGTTGGCTGATGATTTAAACAAAACTACTTGATACAAGTTAATTGGAAGGATGAGGTTATTTTTCAATATGATAAGCTAATTTACTCCTACATCAATTTACAAATATCAGCTAAATCGGTAGAAATATAAAATATTTTGATGATCTAAAAATAAAACTCCATTGGCTTTGATACTTATGGCGGTGGAATTTATTTAAACCCAAATTATCAACTCAAACCATGGAGCCAACCAAACAGATGGTTTAGCCAAGTTGATTCAGAAACCTGTGGATTTAATTAAACGTTATAACCAATTGTTTAATTCAGAAAGTAAACTACCTAATTATGACCTTTAGACTAAATCAACTAAGAAACTAGCCTTAAACCTGTCAAAACTAATATTCTGGAAGACAAAAAATTGAGGCTGTTGAAAAACAAGTAGGATGGAGGATGATTATAGTATAGTATTAAATCAAATGCATAGCTGATTAACCCAGACTTTTACACCCCTATGACAAGATCTAGTAGGGGGCGTTGTCATATTTTAACTTCAATTGAAATTTATTTAAATCTGATGTTGAAATTCGTTTTAATCTAGAGATTTGGTTATAACCAATATCAGGGATAATCCTCAATTAACTTTATCTAAAACTTAACTTATATTATGGTCCTAACCTGATTTAAAAACATATCAAATATTGTTCAGCAGAATTAACAAGTATGCCACAAGATCCTTGAAATACAAATTAGGTATAGATCTTGGCTTAAGTGTGCCTGGAATTTTCCTGAAATACTGGTACTCAAATCCTTTAAATATTTCTAGTGGCCAGATTACCATGCTTTGTTACGGCGGTTGTGATTCATCAGCTGATTTTGGATTGATCACTTTAGATTTTATATTTTAGATACCCATCAACTACTCAGAGAAATAATTTACCCTAAAAATCAACTAAATAACCATAATCACTTAAAAAGACTATTTAAAGTAGATACCTAGTGGCATCAGGAATTGCTTTGATAGGCAACCACCTTACAGCCATTTATATTAACACCAATATCTTTATTCTATCTTTATAAAAATATTATTAATAGGGGATGGGAGGAAACAGTGTTTAATTTCAGATAATATAGTTTCAAACCTGTTATGAACTAAAGCCAAACCAGAGTTTTAACAGGTTTCCCTTCTAGGCAACCACCCTATTTTCATTTTTATTTTTATCTCCACATTTTTATTTATTTTTTGATATAAATTAATAGGAGGTAAAGGGAGAAAATAAATTATGGTTTTAGCTAGCATAGGTATTAAACCTGTTAAAGCCAAACCTGCACCAGATTGGTGTACTTCCCTTTAGGTTGGGACCACCTAGTGCTAAAAAACCAAACCTGCGCCAGAGTAGTAGCAGTTTTCACCCTGCTAGACAACCACCCCTATCTTTTTTATCATAATAGCTCTAATTAATCTTTTTAGATAAAAATAATAAAATGAGAAGGAGAAAATGATATTTTGTCCTAGCTACAATAAGTTTTGACCTAGTCTCAACCAAACCTGCAGCAGAGTGGTAGCATGATATACCCTGTTAAGCTAACCACCCTTGTATAGCAAACCTATTGAACCTATTGAATTAATTATATAAAATCAAACTGCTGGCTGAAACATTATCAATAAAAATGCTATCATTTGGCTATAGAATAGATACTCAAGATAACTTACTACATAGTGTTTAGAAAGGTGCCTATAAACTAGTAACTGCTATATTAATCTTAAATTTTAAGCTCATGTGATCTAAAAAAAATTGACTTTTGTATATAGATTTTATTAGTTTTTATATATATTTTATTAAAATTTAGTTCTAAACCTTAAGTACTTGAGAACTTAAAACTAAAAAGCTTTTTCATACCAAATTTGTGTGGTAGGTTTTTTACTTTAAAGGAGAATTAATATTTTTAATAGGGTTTTTAATGTAAATATTTTATAGACATTTTACTTAATAAAACCAGACGTCAAAATATAAAAAGTATAGATAATATAAATAGTTTCTTAGTAGGTTCAATGTGCTAAAAAGTTCCACCATTCCAACTTTTTAAATCCTGGTTTATTGGTTTAGAATTTAAGATGATAATTAGCTTATATAAATAAAATTATATTGGTTTTGTATTTTTTGTAGTTAAAATTGGGTATAAAAACCCTTATCTACTCCATAATCCTAAACACAAGATTGCTCATACATAGTAAATTCATGAACGTAAGTTTGTTAGGGCATTTTTTGAAATTGTATATATATATTTAAAGTTGAATTGTTTTATAATAGAAATTCATTAAATAAAAATTAAATTGGTACTAATTTATCAAAAAATCCTTGAAATTCTAGGTTTTTGAATGAGCTACAAATTTAGAAGGGAAAATCCATGTCAAATTGAAGTTTTTTTAGTTTTTTTTTGGTTTAAGAGAACCCTTATTTATGGTGTCTTTTATATATATTGTAGATATATATTTGCATTTTTTCTATAAATTAAATTTTTAAAAAATAATAATTACATACTCAATATACTGACACCCAAGCTGCATATAAAAACCAAATTTCATAAAATTAGGTTTGTTAGTTTTTTAGAATTATTTTAGAATACATTTTTAATTTGAATCATTCTATGATGTCACATCTATTAAGGTAACTTTTGAACATATTTTTTAACTTTAGATTTTTCTTGAAAATTCCTAAATATAAATTAGTTTCTTAGTGGAACTACAAAATTGAACAGAACCTCCTTATAAACCTCTAGTCTTTGTAGTTTAAGTGAATCCTTGATTAATAGTATATTTTATATATATTATATATTATCTAATTTATGATTTTATTGTTGTGTTATTAACAATCAAAGGCGAAAGGGGGTGGAAGGCAAGTCAGTAGGGTGTACGTCTACCAACCTGAAGGTTGCGGGTTTAATTCCCACCCTTTGCACATCAATTGGGGTGCCATCCAAAGGAAGCTATTGGCGGTTATTAGGTCTAATAACACGAAACCTTACCCATGACGTAACCAGAAAAATTTGAGTCCCAATCCAGAGGTGGAAAAACTTTCTTTGACGGAGTTGACCCTGTTCAGGTTTCATGTCATTTCTTTCTTTTGTTTCTTTCTTTTGGTAATGCCTGTCCCCTGGTCAGCTTGCCTCAGTTAAATAAAACAATCAAAGGTGAGAGTTTTCACTAAGCTAGGCATTTAATTGCTGTCCATTGCTTAGTATCCTTCTGCATATCTACCCTCTAGTTATTTACCTTCTTCTTAACCTGAATTCTCTTCCTAATCTTGCCTTTAGCCTTCAAGCACTATAAACAGTATGGGGATTTATACTGATAAAATATCTTTTTCCTGATCACCTTTAACTTAAGCTGCACATTTTTGCTTTTTTCCACCATCAGTAGAGTGATGACCTTACTTGGTTATGACAACCTAGAGTTATTACCCCTTGGCTGAAGAATTTATTATATCCAAGTAAACCTTTTCTGTATCCTTTGCCAAGACTTCAGGTATCCTGGCATCTTTCTCAAAGAATGTGTGGGTTAACATCTAAATCTTGACGAACACCATTATATCATCTATTTAGATGATCATACAGCTCAGTTTAAGAGCTTGCTTTATGTGATCCATTGTCCATTGAAATGATGCAGGTGTTTTTGATAATCCCTGAGGGAGCTGGTTAGGTTATAATAACCCTTCCATACAATTCAATTTGCGCTTTTCTAGGACCTCTTGAGATGGATCCATCTGCCAATAGCCACTGCGCTGTACATTGTAAAGAAGTAATTTGAACTGGGGAGTCAGGCCAGAGCATCATCAATTTTTGAGATTAGATAGCTTCCCTTCTTTGAGAGGATTTTTAACTTCCTGTAATCCATCCTATTCAGTAACCAACATTATTCTTCTTTATTAGTAGTAGTGGGAAGACCATGGGCTCTGTGAAAACAAGTAAGCCAGCATCCAATAGTTGCTTGAGCTCAGTCATCATTTATTGCTCCTCTCTTTGACTTCATATACAGCTTTAATCATATTTTGTTGAGTCTTCTACATCGATACTATGTGTCCAATTCTTCGTTTGACCATGGTCAACATTTGATTTAGAGAAAACATCTTTATGCTATTCAAGTAGTTGAGGCATCTTCTCTAGTTCCTTATTTAAATCTTGAATACTTGGACTTGAGGATTAGCGCAATTTAAATTATCAGTGCTAAGGTCAAATTTAAGATGAGTACCAATATAATCTACCTTGGTAATCTCATTAATAGGAATTAATTGAACGTTACCAATCTCTTGAAGTTTTATAAGATATCTTAATTAGTCTAGTTTCTGACTAATATCTCAATAAGCCACTGACAAGCTGTAATGAGAGCTCCTGGTAAAACTTTGGTTCAAATTTACTAAACCCATCAGAGACTAATGAGAGGTGGCAAGCAGTTCAGGGGTATTCTCAGGTTACGTTGGCTAAGAACCACTCTTTGTTACCCTGGTTTAGTTCTTTACTCATCAGTAGCATAGAATGATATGCCATCTACTGAATCTACTGAGTCAGGGAGCTTTTTTGTATTTTCTTTCAGAAGTAGAATAATAGGACTATGAATCAGAAACAGGGTACTTGACCAGACAGGAGCATTTCTTCTTGTTGGATTCTTTATTAGCAGTAAGAGGGGAACCTAATAATTGAGAAGTGTTAAAAACTTCATTTAGATTGATGACACCTCCATATTTAATTATAAATTGCATCTTAATAAGTATATAATACAGGCTATTGTCCAGAGCAATCATGGGGAGTGAGAAAAAAGTTTTGCCATCCTGAATTGGTGTGGAAGAATATTCACCTACCGCCTAGATAATTTTTGGACTTTCAATGCTATACATTTGAGTGTACTTGAGGTCAGGGGAGAGTTTGATCCTCTTGATAAGATGAGATGTGAAAACGTTGATCAAGGATCACGCATCTAAGATAGCCATTAATCCAAACTTCTGAATCAACACTTTAACTTTGGCGATGGTTCCTCCAATATTGGAAGGAGAACTATAACCTCTTTTAAGGCAAAAAGTTGCATTGAGCTTTTTGGCAGTCTCAAAAATTTTCTTATATAAATTATACTGTGCACAGTCAACGTAGGTCATATCAACAGATCAAGGTATTGATCAGCATCATTTCCCATATCAACTATCATAGAATACCCAATAAACTTGATTAAGGTATTTGTCCAACAGGACCTGGGAGTCATATATATTTTCAGCATTTAATTGATTTGGAATGGCGAGCTCAGTGGGTTTATCTAAATTATAATAACCTGTATCCTCATATTCCCTTCAGAGTCGTTGCTAGATCACATCATTACATGTGAGATTAGTGATTGGCAATGTTCTGTTTTCAGGTACTTTAGGCTGGTCGTTTTTAGAATTACCTGTCCCTAAGCTGACGGCCTTTTTTCCCACTTGGCAAGAGAGAAGGGTTATTATTAAAGCTCATATCTTCTTTGTGGTTATTAATCTTACAATAGTTGCACTTCAGATTATCCATATTTTTGGGAGTGGTTTCCTCCAAACTATACACTTTGGGTTCCATGGGAGCCTTTTGGAGGTCTCTGGCTTGTGTATATCACCACATAAAACTGGGCTTCTTTAATATATAAGGCAAATTTGAAGCCTCATTTGACAGAAGTGACATGCATGGACAGGTATGGATTACTATGTAAACCAGCAATAAGCAGTTAAAGAATTGTCTAATGGAAGCTCTTTGAGTTCATCAGAAAATTTCTCCTCAGTATAAAGTTATCTGAGAAATTAGCAAGGGTTTTATTTTGTTGTAGCGCAATCCTCATAAAGGCCTGATTCTTCATACTCAAACTTTTCTTGGAAAGAAATTCTTTTATAAGAGCTTTAGTAACTCCACTCCAAGTATTCAGGTCATCCATTTGGGGAAGCATAACCTCCTGAATCATACAGCTTAAACAAGACATAATATATCTAACTTTTGATTTTTGGTCACACCACCCATTGCAGTTTTATAGATGTAGAGGAAAGATACAATAATCCCTTCTCCAGGTGTAAACTTGTTTTTGATCAAGTTCTGAAGGCATTGGCTTCCAATCATGAGACAACGTGTACTCTAAGAGCTTAGGATTCAGTAATTTTGTACGTGCGTTGCTTTGTTGAACTTGTTGATAGAGTCAGCGTACTTGATCCTTTAGAGGGTTGAGATAACGTTCCATTTCCCCTAGAGTATGTCTTGATGAGACATACAGAAGATTAATTATATTTTTAAAAACATATTTTTCATTCTCTTTGTTCTTAATGCAGATGTCCAAATTGTGAATTTGTTGACAAGCATATTGGCACTAAGTTTACAAGGCTTTGTTCTCATCCTCTGTACTCAAATGCACCTATTAAAGTCCTCCTTCATCTGTTGGTATTCAGTGCTATGTTGAGGCTTGTCAGTATTTAATTTCAACTCTTCTGTGAGATTATTCCAGCATTAAACAGTTTTACTGAAACAACAGTCGATCTGGTTGGTATCTCATGACTAAGTGAACTTTTCCATATTTCACTCTCTAAATTTTTTGATTCACTTGCTAATTTAATGAGTAGCCATATGAGTTGCACGGGATACCACTTTTTTCTCAACATTATAAGCCCTAGGGAATGTCCCCTGTGTGTCAATTGGGCTCTCTTCCCATTTCTGAGTAAAAAGGTTCCAAAGAGGGTGGCTGTACCCCTCATTACCCATGGTGACCTCACCCAAATGGTAGACAAGCGCTGGGTAACAGCCCTCCCTCTTCAGATCCCTCCCCAGTGCCCATGCTCAACTCTGCCAAACTTGTACACCTGATCAGGGAAATCTACGTCAAAATCGCTGAATTGAAGTTGCTTAGTCCAAAATCAATTGAAAACAAGCCCGACAATCAGAGTCCACATAGTTGAGAGGGATAAAGATTGATTTATTGGGCATAATTGCCAATGGTTTTGATTCAGCTAACAGTGCAATTGTCAAAATTAGCCCCCTCTCAAAATTGTTGGGGATGATCCATGATGTGCAGGTAGCAGCATCAGACACAATCACTGATAGTTCAAAGATATCTTCTGGAAAATTCTAAAGTTGCAGCTGATGCAACGCTTTTGACCACAAAAACAGCCCAGCGACCAGCCAGGGGTTGGTTGGGCATCCTGAAACCGTTCCCAACCAATTGGGACCATCCCTACATGGGGTGGCCCTGGGGATTTCCGCTTCTCATTGGGCTAGGCGCCATCACGCCAACTGTCAGAAATGCAGTTGAGTCTCAGTTAGGGCATTTGAGGTCAAACAGACAGTGACTCAGCCTGCCACTAAATTCTTTGATGTTAGTTTCCCATTAAGCTTATTTGCCCCCATCCCGGTTTAATTTTCCAGTTAAGTTGAAATTGAGGGACATAACCCTGGCTTGTTCCCACAGCAATTGACCACTATTTAATCAGTTGCATCGCACTGAGAAAATTGTTGGTCAAGTTTCTTCCTTTACTTTCCATTAAAAAATTCTCTCCCCAATTTTAGTTTTTTATGTTGAGTGATAAACCGACCTTTCCGCTGGCACTCACACACCCCTTGGGGCTAACAGCCATATTCGTCTGGTAATTCATTATGTGCTATACAAGATTATGGCTCATCGGCAGTTATTGGCAGAATTCCTCTCTAGTTTCATATCCGTTGTACCAGCAGAAGTGCTTTGGCATTTTGGTTTGCCATTTGGGTTCTCTGGCACCTAGGCTGGCAGGCTGGTCTAATTCCAACTTGCTGTTTGCCTGAAATAATTGACCAACCATTATTCCTATATTTTTTCGCCTTTCTCCTAGATATTGGCGTAGCAATGGTCCCTTCTTTTCAGCTGAACCAGGTTGTGAAAAAAAATTTCTCAGTCCATAATAGTCAAGTTCCATTAAAAATGTCCAATCCACACCCCATAGTTGCTGCGGCTATTGTGCCCATGTCAGTAGGTTCTGACAATCTGACTTGTGACGAGTTTTTCCCCTATGAACCTAGTGGTTTCCCTCTGACTCCTCTACCATCTGTTTATTTTCACTGGATTCAACCACAACTACCAATAAAGAGAAATTAGCTTACTTTTTACTACCTATGAGGATTAGTGTTGGGTACCACGTCTCCTTTGAGGCTTTGGTAGATACCGGAGCCATGAGCAATTTTATGAATGTTGAACTAGACCAACAATTGGAACTTGACCTGGATGTAGGTCCTTAGGTGATGGTTGCTTCTTCAGCTTTCAGACCTCATAACTAGTTTGCCGGCCAGTTTCATTCTCAGTACATCAGTTCAGCTTCTGTGATCGGTTCTCAGCAATGCCAAACTTGATGTTCCCAGTATTTTTAGGAATTGGATGGTGGTGCTGGAAACACGTTAAGATTCATCTGGAGTCAAATATGTTGTCATCTGCCAATAATCAAACGGAGGGAAAATTTCCTTTAGTTTATACTCTCATGAAAATCCAAGGTCACAGCTCCATTACTTCCCTCGTTTCCCCTTCAGGCCTTCCATCCAATTTTCCTGAGGAATTGATGAACTATCGGAGTATTTTTGATTACAAGAAGGCGGACCATCTTCCCCCTCACACCAAATTCAACTTTGGATTCCATACAACGGTACAGTTGGTGAATATCAATTGCCGTTGTATCCTCACACAGCAGAGGAGGAGGTTACAATTAACACTTGGTTAGATGATATGCTTAAAAAAAGTTGGTTGTTTAAGGAGACATCACCAGTCACGTCTCCCATCATCTTCTCCAAAAAAGCTGATGGTTCCCTCCATCCCTATGTGGATTATGGACATTTAAATAAAGTTACAATTCATGATTCCTACCCCCTGCCCCTGGAGCAGACAATCAGCCAAGCAATAGCCAAATCTCGCGTGTTCTCTAAATTGGATCTTGTCAATACCTTCAACCAGATCTGGGTAATGGAAGGGCAAGAATGGTATACAGCAATCTGGACAAATCGAGGCATTTTACAATTCTGCATAATGCCCTTTGGGTTGAAGAATGCGCCCGCTACATTTCAACAAATGATTGACAGTGTACTGGGCAATCATAGTTCACTTGCACAGTTGCATATATTGACACCATTCTAGTTCACTCCCTGACTCCCAAAAAACACTCTATTGACTTGGAAGCGGTCATGTCTGATTTGCACAAAGCGGGCTTTTTTGTCAAGACTTCTAAATGTGAGTTCTATAAATAGGAAATTACCTTTCTCAGGAACCTCATCCTTTAGGATGGCTAATGATTCCTCCCAATAAGTTGGATGCTATCCGTGAAAGGCCTACTCTGAAAACCCAGAAACAATTATGGAGTTTCTTTGGAACCATTATTTTTTAAAAAAGATACCCAGCTCTTTCTCAGTTGGCTGCCCCACTCCACACCCTCACTGGTAAGGATGTACCATTTCATAGGACGCCCGAATACCAGCAGGCATTTGAGTCAATCAAAGAAGTGTTTTTATCCCCTTCTGTCCTGAAACACGTGGACCCTGCCAAGCCATATAATGTTTCATGCAATGCGTCCTCAGTGGCAGTGGGGGCAGTGCTTCTCCAAGAGCATGAGGGCTTGGAACACCAGGTTCCCTAATTTTCCCAAAAATTTAATTCTATGGAGCAATCCTGGGCCATCTATGATAAGTAGTTGGCAGCCATAGCTTGGGCATTGACTCATTGGCAGTACCTGTTACAGGGTGCCCAGCATGAGTTAACTGTTCGCACAGATCACCAAGCTCTCCTTTATTTCTGTAAACCCCAAAAATTGGTGCATCAGCAAGCTTGTACCTATCAGGACTTGTGCAGTTTCAATTTCAAATATGAGTTTTTAAAAGGTGCTCTTAATGTACTTCCCAATTTAATAAGCTGCAACCCCGCCCACTGTCCCACAGATTCGGAGGAAGTGGACCTCATTACTGTGATTCTGGCTGGTAAAATTTTGTCAATTGTTCCCCCTGTCATCTCTTCCACTGCCCTTGCTCCTGACGCCCCGCTTGTTGCTCATGTCTTAACTGGCCAAATGACCTGCCCTGAAGGGGTGGAGTTATTTGGGCAATTGTCCCTCCAAAATCATAAACACTCTCTGTACTCTTTGGTGGAGGGTCTCATTTATTTTTGGTCACAAATTTGGGTTCCCCCTCTCTTCAGAGCTGAGGTATTTCATGCGCATCACGACCCCCCACACAATTGGCCATCCAGGCAATAAGAAATGCATTGACTTGATCAAGCAGACCTACAACTGGGCGGTTTTAACTAAGGAAGTTCTGGCCTGGATTGCCAATTTCGTTACTTGTTCTGGGATAAGTCAGATCGCTCTGGTAGAAAGAGGCTTCTGCACCCCTTACAACAGGCGGAGGGTCCATAGACATCAGTGTCCATGGATTTTATTGTCAAACTCCCCTGCTCTAACAGGTTTACAGCGGTGATGGTGGTGGTGGATCATTTTACTAAATACTCTCTTTTTATTTCCTGAGTTTCCATGATTATGTCATAGGAAACTGCCCGTCTCTTTGTGCGCCGCATGTTTTCAATGTTTGGTCTACAGTAGGAGCCCATCAGCGACTGTGGTCCACAGTTCACAGCGCAGTTCTGGAGTGAACTCTTATCCATTTTAAAAATCTCCCCCTGATGATCCACAGCATATCATCCCCAATCTAATGGTCAGACTGAGCTTACCAAGTCCTCAAACAGTACCCGCGCTGAGATGTTGCAGCTGCACAGGATACCTGGGCTAATGACCTTCCCCTCGCTCAATTCACCTACAGCAATGGGACTCACGCTTTCACAGGGTTTTCTCCTTACAAAGCGACATTATGATATAATCCTTCCTTTTCAGTTGGACCTTGCTTGCGCCCCAAGGTCCAAGCTGCCCAGATATGTTGCTGACATATTAGGTCTACTCAATCCTTAGTTCTGGAAACCTCACCAAATCTATTGAAGACTACAAGCGGCTCACAAATCGTAAGAAGCTCCCAGGTCATGGCATAATGGTGGGCTTCTATGTTATGCTTGATATGCATCATTTGAGAATGCAAGTGCCCTCCCACAAGTTTGCAAGTAAGCGTTTGGGTCCCTATTTGGTGGAGGATGGTTTGGGTAATGGTGCGTTCCAGTTAAAACTACCAGCCCACTGGAAACAGCACCCCGTCTTCCACGTTTCCAAGTTGTCACCTTTTAAGGGTAATGTTCCTGTGTATCTTGAGCCAATAGTAATTGAAAATGAGGAGGAGGCTGAAGTAAATAAATATACTAGCATCCCACAAGTCCCATCAATCCTTTCAGTATCTTGTGGCCTGGAAAGGCTATCCAGCCTATGAAAACAGGTGGGTTAAAGCCTTGCAATTGCGCTAACTGCATGGAACTAGTTGAGGAGTTTCACGAATCCCACCACAACGCTCCCCACTCCCCCAAAAAAAGTCGCGACTATAATGGTGATCAAGTTACCCAAGGCGCACAAAAACGTGGCCCCGTGCAGTTTCCCAGAAGTGGTACCCTCCATTTGTAAAAAAAAGGGTAATGTAAGTCCCAGGGAATATACCCTGTGTGTCAATTGGGCTCTCTTCCCATTTCTGAGTAAAAAGGTTCTGAAGAGGGTGGTTGTACTCCTCATTACCCAGGGTGACCTCGCCCACATGGTAGACAAGCGCTGGGTAACAGCCCTCCCTCTTTGGATCCCTCCACCAGTGCCCACACTCACTTTGGCCAAACTTGTATGCCTGATCAGGGAAATCAGCATCAAAATCGCTGAACTGAAGTTGCTTAGTCCAAAATCAATTAGAAAGAAGCCCAACAATCAGAATACACATAGTCAAAAAGGGACAAAGAATGATTCATTGGGTGGAATCACTGATGGGTTCAATTTGGCCAACAGTGCAGTTGTCAAAATTAACTCATTCTCAAAATTGTCAGAGATAATCCCAAACGTGCAGGTAGCATCATTGGACACCATCAACAATAGTTCAAAGCTCCCTTCCTGCAAATTGGGAGTTGTGGCTGATGCAACGCTTTTGACTGAATGAATGGCCCAGCGACTGGGCATGGGCAGGTTGGGGTTCCCAAACCCATTTCCAACCAATTGGGACCACCCCTACGTGGGGTGGCTTGGGGGATTCCTGCTGCTCATCAGGCCAGATGCTGTTGCAACAACCATTGGAAATGCAGTCAAGTCTCAGTTTGGGCGTTTGAGGTTGAACTGACAGTGACACGGCATGCCACCAAATTCTTTGCTGTCAGTTCTCATAAAGCTTATCTGCCCCCATTCCCAAATAATTTGCCAATTAGGTCAGAATTGAGGGACCCAATCCCAGCTTGTTCCTATATCAATCGACCACTATTTAATCAGTTGCATCACACTGAAAAAATTGTTGGTCAATTTTCTTCCTTTACTTTCCATTAGAAAATCCTCACCCTAAATTTAGTTTTTTTATGTTGAAAAATAAACCGCCCTTTCTGCCAGCACTCACACATCCCTTGGGGCTAACAACCATATTCATCTGGTATTTCATTATGTGCCTGTATAAGATTATGGCTCATTGGCAGATATTGGCAGAAATCCTCTCTAGTTTCATATTTTCGTACCAGCAGCAGTGACTTTAGAATTATGGTTTGTTGTTTGGGTGCTCTGACACCTAGGCTGGCAGGCCAGTCTATTTCAAACTTGCTGTTTTTATTACAAACATGACCACTTGGGCAATAAGATTTTGAGATAAAAAGGAGACTCTGAGGGTTTATAGGATTTAGGCTCATCAATGAAATCTAAGGCGTGCTCCACTCAGAACTTGAGGAACTTACTAAGTTCGTCCTCATTATGACATCTAGTAGAAGCTTGGGCTACCATCTCACCATGGGCTTTGGCGCCTTTCTTTAAATCTTTGGGAAAAACGTCAAGTAATCTTTTATTATTTTCCTTTGACTCCATAAATTTTTTCTTAGAAATTCCATAGCTTTTCTACAAATTTGATAACGCCATAACAGATGGTCCCCACTTGGCTATGTAGATATATGATATACAATGATTTGCTTAACTAATTGGTGGATGTCCCTTTTACTTTAAGAAGTCATATTATATAACTGTTCATAGGCTACGTTTAGGGACCCTTGAGTATTAATATGATGAAGGAGTTCATTGTTATGAACTCCTTATAGGTGCACAATATGGTAAAGCTCTGGGTGTATGATTTGCATGATGTAATAGGGAGTTTTGCACTTGACCCATATGTCTCTAGGGAACATTTGATTCATATAGTTCATGATAGTCTTGTCCAATACAGATTCTCTTTCACGGCTGGCTTTTTCTCTAGGGTTTATGACTCCTCAAAGTAAGACTTAAAATCCTTCATTGGAAATCAAGGGAAGCTGTCAAGATCCAGGAATCTCCATTGAGTTTTCTTGTACTTCTTCAAATGTGATCAAGGGCGGAGTTCCCATTTGATCACCTTCTTCATTTTGTTGTGCGCCCAGAGGGTTACACTATCAATTAGATTGTCTTCCATGGTATGATATATCAGGTGCAGGTCTCATTAAGCGTTGGTGAGCCCCTTGTAGTGAGAATCAGCTTGTAAGGCTTGAATTTTTGAGGCTCTATGGTTCTATGCCCTAAAAGCCTGACCATAAGAACTTTATCATACTAAAACTCACAAAAAAATCTTATTTATCTTTAAGGGTGCCAAT
Organism: Massospora cicadina; assembly: GCA_022478985.1. Taxonomy (NCBI): domain Eukaryota; kingdom Fungi; phylum Entomophthoromycota; class Entomophthoromycetes; order Entomophthorales; family Entomophthoraceae; genus Massospora; species Massospora cicadina. The sequence goes on from JAKSZP010013379.1 coordinate 126,765, forward strand.
TCACACTTAGGTCCCATAAGCTAGACTATATCCATCCTATGGCAAGATCAGAAAAAGGACTTATTAAAGTACAAATATAAATATAATAAAAATTGAGCTATATTATTTTAGTATGTAATTGAGGTTTTGATACGTTAAATATAACAATGTAAACTCCTTAAGGGAAAAGATCAATAAAATTAGTGATTGGGAAGACCTAAATGAAAGGATCATGGTTAGGCGTTGGGGAGGATATCCCAGTGGTAGAGTATGACCCTCTTCCCCTGCCTCCCCGAGTTTGATCCTGGTAGTGAACTTTGAGTAGGGGATTATTATGACTGTGTTGGTCTTGCACACCAATGCCTTGAACTGAGATAGCAAATAGCAAAGGCGGTCCATGGAGTTCCTGGCCTATCATATGCCGCGCTTGGAGGTTTTCTGAGTTTTATCATCCTTTCCCATTTTCTTCACTTCCCCTCATTGGTGTGGTATCATCCTCAGGTCAGCCCACATTGAATACAATTTATAATCATGGTTAGTCTTTCCATTCAGATTAAATAATGCCTTTTTCACATATATTTGAATTTGTAGAGAACTTTTATGAATAAATAAATTGGATGAGACATAATATCGCTTAAGTCAATTATATGGCAGATTTTTGATCTTACCCTTTTGTGGGTACATCTTAATTTACTGCCTCAAACTTCAACTGATGAAGTGATCACCTAAAATTATGGTAATCTTTCGACTCATACAATCAGGTTTGTATTTTGGGGCATTCCAGACTTAAGTCAGTCTGATGGAGATTTACTATAATTGAGTTGAGCCTTACCAACTATTATTTTTTCCATATAGTTGATCAAAGGAATTTCTTTAACCTCCTTTTCATGTCTAGGTGTCAATTTACTAGTGTGATTTAAATAGCTGTTATATTTGCTTTCATATCTGATACTCTGATATATGACAAGTATATACAGAGTTGGGAAACTTTATGATACTTTGGGCTTTGAAGCATACCTGATGGGATATATTCTTTTGGTGGTAACTAACCATGTAAGTTGTTTTCTTGGTTTGGACTCTTTATTCTTGAACAATTGTGGCATTTGGTATTTTAGGAAGCTAATGTTACCCTGAATTTAATTGATACCCCTGTCAGATTCTGGTGGCTGACTCAAAAATAAGCCTTTGACAACCATCATATTAGGGCCAATTATCCTTTCAACGCTTGAGCTAACACCTATATTCTCACCTAAAGCCTATTGCAATCATACAATTCAGGCTGAACATCTCAATGATAATTTAGTCTGGTATTTTATCAAAGCGCTCTGCCAGAACAAGGCCACATATTATGGCCAGTTTTCTAGGCATTGTATCTTGGCAATTAGTTCCAATTATCATAAATAC
>JAKSZP010013380.1:0-127807 GCA_022478985.1 Massospora cicadina
TCCTCTCACCCAAATAACTTAAGCCCATCAGGCTCGATAGGTTTAGATTCAATCTTATTTGCCAATTCTCACCCACTCACCCAAATAGATTGGCCCTACTAGACTCAAAGGTTTCAGATGTCAGTCAGTAAGTCAGTCAATGAATGAAATTTTTTTATTAAGTAGATATCCTTATTATAAGCTTGCACAAGGCTTACTTTAAAATTTTTAATGACAACTAACTATTACTAAACAAAAAGATTTAGGATCGTCAGCTCCTATAGTTCTACTTGCCCTTTCACAATACTTGTAGTTTTTATGTAAAGTGGATTGACCTCTGTACAAATAGTCTGCAATCTTAATCAATAAATAACTATATTAGCTTTCACTACTTTAATTTTAAATCAGATTCTTTACTTTGACTTCTATCAACTAAAGTTCTAAATTTTCATTAAATATAAGCTTGTTATAAATGAAGAACTATTAGTACAAGTTTCTATCATGAATTATACAAAAAATTACAGATATCAAATTCTCATAAAAGTTTGTTTTTTTTATCTAAGATAAGCCAACCAGGGACTTGATATTATCAATTTCACAAAGATCTAAAAAATAAAAAATTTGACTTAAAAACTTAAATTCCAAAATTGATCATTTTTGAAACAAAAAAAATAAAAAACACAATCAACCAAGTGGAAATGTGGATAACAGCTTATCCAACTATGGTGGAAGGGGAGGGAGATTTGGGGCTCAGCTACAGCAGTATCTTCCTCACCCAGAGCAAAGCATGGGCTAAGGCAGAGAGCAAGGGTGTAGGGGCATCATCAGTATGCAGTTTAATATTTCATAAGAGCAGAATATCATAATAAATTGCCTGCATGGATAAGTGCATTAATGTAAATAGCAAGAGCTTCTTCCTCTTGGATGTGGGATTAAGGAGATTGGTTTAAGTGGCAACATTGGTGCAGGTAATCCTAATTTACAATTCCTTTCTACCACTGAAACATTATTGATTGCTTCATTGGATGTTTTATAATATATGAGAAAGTTGCACTTTCCCAAAAGAACTATAGTCAATGGGAAAATAGGAGGAGGGGGATCCCCTGCAAGCATCACTACTGACTTGGCAACAGCTTTCCAGAGGAGACAACAGTTGTGTGGCAGCCACTTCAAAGTGAGCTGGCGTTCACTTTTGAATGGAATAGCATATGTCTGGGGCGTAGAAAGAAGGGGAAATTGATCATGATACTTTGTGAAAAAATTGTTTGAGGTGAATATTGTATTATTCCATAAAATACCCAAATCAGAAACCCCAGCCACTAGCCCTAAGGGTTCTGATTAGACTGGATTGAGACATCAGAATAAGTTTGGGGTTTGGCTGTTGTTAATTCTCGGCATTTAGGATCAATTCCACTGAATTGGTTTTCCATAGGGTATGAGCCACTGAGCAACCAAATTGGATGATATAAGGGTCGCCAAATTAATAATAACTTGATAAAATATATATGGAGCTATCGCCCCTGATTTCTACCTTTATTTTATTATAAATTGCAGACTTATCTGCGCTCCCTTTTCCTTGTAAAAAACTATCCCCTTTTAATCTTCCATGAGACTCTTTATACCTCAGTTCCCCAGCTGGATGCATCCTCAGCTTGGTAATCTTCTATTCTTTCCTTTTCAAATCACTCTCAATCATATCAAATTTTCAACATAAATCCTCTCATTTCACCAAATGCCCTCATTTTGCTTGATTATAATTCGTGTATCCCTTTTTTGTAAATCTTGAGACTTGTCTTGATCCCCCTCCAATCTGCCAATATGGGTAGCATATCATCCAGTCATATCAACTTCCTAACATTACCCCCCCTTAACTGGACAATAGGCTCTTACTGTTTGTATGCTTGAAGGAACTTTGTGTGGACTCAGTTGATAATCTGACCCCCAGCGGGTTCCTTAATTGTGTAGACATCCATGCCAGTCTTCTCGATAATCTCAAATGGGATGACCCAAATGTTGGAGAGCTTAATTTTTCATCCAAATCCATGCTAGTCATGGAATAAAACATAATCACCCACAGTGAACAGCCAAAGACCACTCCGGCGCTTCTGGTCAGCCGCCTGGTCATGAATTTTCTTAGCCAAACTGGTGGAGTAGGCTTCTATTTGCAACTTGATCAATGTATCCATGAGTTGCATCAGATATCTCTGCGGATTCACACCACCAGTGTCCTCTACACACAAATATAGCAAGGCAGTCAGAGCCAGATTTTGACCATACAGCAGTTGAAATGGACTCTTACCAGTGGCAGAATGATAGCTGATATTATAAAAGAACACAGCAGTAGGTAGAAGAGCACTCCATTCTGAGGGTTGATCCATTATCAATTTGTGGAGTATGTTCACTAAGGTTCCATTGAATTGCTCTACCATCCCATTTGATTCTGGATGATAGGGGGTGGTCAAAACCCCGCAAATCGCCATTAACACATTTAAATTTGGCAGGATATGTGAAGTGAAGTTGGTTCCATTGTCTGTCAGAATGAACTGCGGACAGCCATGCCGCAGTATAACACACTCCATAATAGACTTGGCAGTGGTGACCGCTCCCAAGTTGCTAATAGCCCTGTCCTCCATTAATTAGGTCTTTGATCGATGGCAACAATTATGTACTTGGATTGATTGGCACTAGTTGGCAGAGGCCCCACTACATCAATGGAAACGGTGTGCCATGCGAACCTGGGTTTCACCAGTTGGTAGGTGGTTTTCTTGCAGAAAGGCTTTTCTACTTGACACTGATGGCAAAAACTAACCATTTTCAATATGTCATAATGCATGCTTTCCCAGAAGTATTGGGGTCACAAAAAATCTAGTGTCTTCCGCAATCCTCCATGTCCAACAACCCAATGAGCATCCATAATTATTGAGGGTCTAGCTGAAGGCTTTGGAAAATTCAGCCTCAAGTCTCCGTCCGCTTGTATAGTTCTTCCCCTTGTACAAAGGTATTATCCCTGAGTCCATCTAACACCTTGATCACCTGCAGCGGCTCATCTTGGTATCTGTTCACCACCATCTTTTCATACATTATATCAGCTAGATCTGCCATGATAGATACCGTGGGCAATTGAGAAAGACAATCTGTATCTTGATGTTTTGCTCCCAGTTTTTGTAAAATCTTGTAATCATATGCTTTCAGCTTCAGAGCCCAACGTGAAAGTCGTCCTTCCAGTTCACAAAGATTCTGTAGCCAGCGCAAGGAAGCGTGATCCATCACTACTTGGAATCTCACCCCATGCAGATATACCCAAAAATGTTTGTAAGCATAGATTACCGCTAGACACTCTTTCTTGGTTATGGTGTAGTTTCATTTGTGACAGTTCAAACTTTGACTATAGAATGTGAAAGGATGTTTTACACCGTCATCATCCTTCTGAGATAATACTGCCCCAATAGCAGCGAGGGATTTGTCAGTTTTAACTATGAACTGTTTAGCAAAGTTGGGATATTGCAAAATGGGTGCACTTACTAATGCGGTACGCAATACATCAAAAGCATTCTAGCATTGTTCCGTCCAATTGAAAAAAGCATATTTTCTTTAATAACTCGAAAAGTGGGGCCCAGATGCAGCTGAAATTGGGAATGAACCGTTGGTAGTACCCAACCATCCCCAGAAACACCTGAATGTCCCATTTATTCCCTGGCCAAGTCATCTTGCCTATTGCATCCACTTTAGATGGTTGCAATTTAAGCCCATTTGAATCCATGACAAACTCAAGGTATTCTAATTGCTCTTTAAAGAAATGACACTTTTGTGGCTTAATTTTGATATTAGCGGAAGTGAGGCACTAAAAACTTGCTCCATGTGGGCCAGGTGCTCTGTAAACATCCGTGAAAACACATTGATGTCATCAAGGTAAACGAGAACGCAGGACAGCTTTAAATCACCTAAAATTGTATCCATGGCCTGCTGAAACGTAGCTGGGGCGTTACACAACCCTTGCAGCATGTGAGTTGGCTGGAACAACCCTCTCAAGGTGATGATCACACATTTCTCCCATTCCACTAATGGCAATTCGATCTTCCAGTATCCTGAGATCAAATCCATGGCGAAAAAATAGTTTGCCTAACCCAATCAGTCTAACACATCATCAATCCACGGAAGAGGGTAGGAATCCTTCTTCATTACATTATTGAGCTTATGATATTCAATAACCACTTGATTTGAGCCATCCTTCTTATTTACAATGAGCACAGGTGATGCCCACAGACTGTTTGAAGGCTCTAGCATTTCTTGCCTGATAAGTTTATCCACTTCATTGGAAACAACCTCTTCCGCTGCTTTTGAACATCTAATAGGTCATGAACAAATGGGAGGGTGATACCCCATATCTATCCGATGTACCACCCCTTGAGTGCACCCCAGGTCATGATCGTCATTCACAAAAATATCCTGATACTTTTCAAATAATGCCATAGCCTTATCTTGTTGTTCCGCCAATAATCCTGTGAGCGCTTCCCGTGGAACCACAGTCAGTATGCCAAATGAGGAGCAAGCTGGTAATATGAGATCATACCATGAGCCAAAATCATGAATATGACGAACTTCTTCTATAGGGACAAAGTGTAGGTAAGCCACCATTTGGTGCCGCCAGATTGTTATTGCATTATTCTGTAGATTTACCAGCAGCACCTTCATCTTCCCATTCCCAGGCAGCAGTAACCCTGGAGCCACATGTGGTTTGAGCCGCAAGTGCTGGTGAGGCGCCATAATTTCTCCATAAAGCCCCTTAGGGGCATCGATTTCCAGCCCAGTCCCTACTATGCTCTGGTGTACAGATGGTAGGATCAAAGCTCACGTTGCTTGAGGCGGGATTCCTTTGTACTCATATATCTGGTTGGGGAGGATTCTAGTCCACTGACTCAATTGCTGATAACAAAAAGAAATCACTTCATCGCTGTAAGCTAGATTTTATCTCCAGAGTGAACTGGATCCATTGGGATTCCACCAGAGAAAAAATGTACTGGAATTTGTTGGCTGAACATGGTAAGGGTTTCTTCCTCTATATTTATCACAACGCCAAATTTCCTCATAAAAGCCGCGCCGATTAAAATATCATAGTGGTTATTTGGCAAAACCACCACTGGAGCAGACACCTGGACTGACCTGAATTGTAGAGGTAACGCGCTATATACTCATTCCGACACAGTGCTGTGCGTTCCTGTGGTTCTGTATACTACTCAATGGTACACATCCAGTTTCAACATAAGTTTAGCCACCAACCAAGTGGAGACTATGTTCACAGGTGCTCCTGTGCCTATGATAGCGCGGATTTTTGTGTTTTGAACAAAATGTTGCAATAAGTACATTCTGAGTAAGAAGAATCATCAGTGTTTATTACTTGTACATTCAAGGGCTTTGTGTTACTCAAAAAGGAAGAAGTGTCCTTGCTGACTTGAGAATACTCCATAGTGATTTTCTCCACTGGAATGGCTACGTTAACCCCTACTAAAGGAGCGACGTTCAGTGAAGGGTCTGAGTTGCTAATGCCAGTCTGTTCCTGGATCTGCCATGCATATGACTTCTGCATGTCTTGGCGGAACTCAGTCCAATGGGGTGAGCTTTTACTCATGGAAGCGGAAGCAGGGGTATCCAGCAAAGCTTCTGGTAAAACAAATCATCCAATTGAGGTTCAATTTATACCCAAAAAGATGTTTGGGAATTGTTGGAGACAAGTGTATTGGACTTAGTAGAAATAAAGCGTCCTGTTTCTACTCTGCTCGAGCTTTTCCCTGCTCAATTATCATAGTTGTCATTGTATACATTTGGTTGGCTAGGGCAATTAGCTGCATAATTCCCTCTTTGTCCGCACTGGAAGCAAGTGTTCATAAAAGGTGCACGTATATAGTTTGGGGTGGAAGAACCAGGCTGAATATTGCTGGTAAAGTTCCAAGGTCATGGACAAACTGGTGAAGCGTACCTGGGCCGGAAAGGGTCTATTGACTCATGTGAGGGATGAATACATTCCAGTAGCTGATAACCCAGTCACTGCGGCCTATATTACGCAAGGATTGGAGTGGGGCAACAGCGATTTTTTGGACTATGTTGGGGGCACTGTTTGTGGTGGAGAGCTGACATAAGGCGTTTACAATTTGAATAAGTCTGGTATCCCTGTCCAACACATGGGACATGGCATTATATAGTTTCCAATATGGTTTGACAGACGCTGTCAACACTATACCTACATCTTCAGTGGTTAAAATATTAGCTCCAAATAGAGCGTGTGCTTCCACCAAAAACCGCTCAGCAAATTCTGATAAAGTCTCATTTTGGTAAAACTGTATAGTCATAAAGTCAGATTTCCATTGAGACATCTTGGTGGCACCCCAAACAGCTGAATAATGATCTCTTTTACTTGTGCATAAGATACCGAGCTGTTGGGAAGATAGCAGGTCACTTGATAAGCACTTTCCACATCCAAAGCGGACAGCAACAATTTCGCTTTTTGTCAATTTGTAGCTCCTTGCACAGCGAATTCAAACCGTTTAAAGTAACTGTGTAGGTTCCCATCATGACTGAAAGGAGGTAATTTTTTGATAAAAACAAATTTGCTTTGCTCTAGGCTCCTGCTTTAAGGGCCAGGCAAATTGTTGTTGGAGCAACTATGGGAACCATTACTTGATGCATTATCATACAGCCAGCCGGATGAACTTGAACTTGTTGAAAAAGAATTGGGAGAAGTAGTGTCACATGGGGGGTCACCATACCACCCAATGGATATTCATTTGCTGATCCATAACATTCTTCCCCCAAGTCACCACTAACTGCCCCATTCCCCCCAGCTCCAGTATGCTCCACAAACTGTTCGTTGATCAACCTCTCCGCTTTAAATGAATAACATTTACAACGCCCATCCTGAAATTCCTGTTGCAGCGTTTTATATTGTTGTTGCAATTCCTGGTGGACTCCCCTCTCTTCGTTCAGTTGCTGTTCCACAGCTTGTACTTGTGAAAGAACATCTTTGACTATATTCTGCAGGCGGGTTTGCTGTCAACTTGCAGTTTCCACTTGTTGATTGGTGACATTTATTTGGTTGACAAGGGAGGATCATTCCCATACCAATTCATCATTGGTCCATCAAAGAGTATCAATGAGGCCTTGCATGTCTGCATACTATCTTGTCTCACTAATCAGAAGAGGGAAGGCTTATTGGCGCTCAGCCTGACTAACAACTTCTAGCTGTGTAACTCAACAAATAAGCTGGAGATACTCAGGAGACGTTGACCAAAGGATAAGCATGTTATCTGTTGTTTTCTGAGTATTCCATTTGATACGAAGTTGGTTTACTTCAGCCAATAGAGAGTCAACTTGGGCCGCACTTGTTGTTCCATCAGGGTCAACTTTTCCTTGAGCTGGGCAATCATGTCTTCAAGAGCTTCCACCCATTTGGCGAGCTCCATCATAAAGTGCTCAGTATTATTCCCCTAGGTTGTTACATCCTGAATCCACTCTGCTGATAGGCCATGCTGATCCAGCAGTTCCCTTATTACTTGAGGTGATTCTGAATTTAACTGTGGTACCAGAACGTCCAATTGATGGCGGAAGTCCCCAACACAATGATCCATCTGTGCCAGCGCCCCTTGTATTTTCGAAAACGAACTATCAAGGCAGTCAAGCAGAAGGCGGGTATTGTGCTTCTGTGCTTGTGCAAACCGTAATACATCTCCAATTTCAATATTATGATGAGCCAGCACATATAGTAGCTGGCAAATCGAAGGTTGTACATAAGTGACTAAATATTTCTCAGTTCCGTGAGTACCAAGGTGGTAAGCTAACCCTGTAGTAGTCGCGTCTAAATAAGAAATGTACAGCACATATCAATTTTCTTGATCACGTTGGTTATAGAATAAACTCAGGGCATTTTCCCCAGTCTCCTCCTTATATAGAAAATACCTGTGCAACAGCCATTCCATAATATTTCTCAGTTGTTGAGGGGTTACATTTGTGGAGCGTCTTTGTTGATTGGTCATCAGCTCAGGGCAATTCTCAATTTGCAAATTAATCATAACTTCATCATCCCTGGTTTGGTAATAGTGAATAATGTTGGTTTGGGGTTAGGAGCCTTCTGTGATTCTTCAGCATACCGCGCCTGGAATCCAATAAAGTTGTGTCAGAATGAATGATGACTCATCATTGTAGATTAATTGGCTTTTGTCTCCTAACTACAGTTGCTTAGTGGCCCCCTGTAATGAGCGCCACTGTTAATTCTCAGTGTTTTGGCTTGATTCCACCAAATTGGTTTTGCAAAGGGTATGAGCCACTGAGCAACCAAATTGGATGATATGAGGATCGGCAACTTATTAATAACTTGATAAAATATATATATAGATATCACCCCTGATTTATACCTTTATTTTAATATAAATCGCAGACTTGTCTGCGCTCCCTTTTCCTCATAAAAACTATCCCCTTTTAACCTTCCATGAGACTCTTTATACCTTGGTTCCCCAGCTGGATGCATCCTCAGCTTGGTAATCTTCTATTATTCTTCCCTTTTAGAATTACTCTTGTTCATATCAAATCTCAGCATAAATCCTCTCATTTTGCTGAATGCCCTCATTTCGCTAATTATAATTTGTGTATCCCTTTTTTGTAAATCTCAAGACTCATCTTGATCCCCTCTAATCTGCCGATATGGTTAGCATATCATCCAGTCATATCAACTTCCCAAAAGCTGGCAAATAGGATGAAGCTTGGGAATGAACCATAGTCTAAGCTACTTCCTGATTGGTTGAAGTGGGTGCAGTCATGGGTTGAGGATGGGCCAGTTTGGCTGCTGATGGAACTGCTGCAGTATGTTGGAATCCTGGTAGATAGTTGCTCACAGGTGCTGATTTAGCAGAATTTCACTAATGTATCAAACTATTAGATGCCAAAATATTTGGCTGCAATTGAGATATATAAAACTAAAGAATGATTTATAGATGTATTTTTTCCAATCAGGTGCTTGGGTGTGATAAACGTAGCTTTTAGAAGGCCTTCTCCCAACATTTGGGTTATTTGAAGGCTAATAATGGGATATGGTATTATTCATTATAGGCAGTTCCATCACAGTTTTTGATGTGTGGGAAAACGGATCTATTAGAGCTCATGAATTTTTTTTAGCTTGATTTTTCTTAATACAAGATGACTGGTCCACTGCGTGTATGATAAAACCATGTGGTAAGGATTTAAAATTTCACTCAATCATCCCTCTTAGGAAATAGTTTTATTGTGGCTGGTCTCCACAGCTCTGGCTTTTGATTGGTGTGTAAAAATTTCTTCACCCTTTGCAACCCTTCCTCAAGCCTATAAAGGGGTGTTTTTTTCATAAACAAAAGTAATGAACTGGAGGTAGTGCTTAAGTGACCCTCCAACTCAGATGTGCTATTCCACCAGGGGTCATAAGTAACAAGAGCAAAATGATCAGGCCTATTTGGATGAAGGTGAAAAGTAAAATGATTACCAGATTATATCATTTTGCTGAGAGAGTGGCAGCTCAGTATATTAATATGGACTATTTGCACCAAAACATTTTTCTCCCTGAATCAAGATGTTAATTGTCTGACATTACACACTTCAAGAATGTTGGGGGAGGGATAGGGGCGAAAGACGCATCCATGTACTTAATTTATAATGATTTCTATAGCCAGAGACCTAATATAATACCGTTGCTTCTATTGTAAGTGGTGATAAAGGGTCATTTAAAATTGGCCTGAGCTTGACGCTTCTAGGGGTGATGTGGCTATGGTAATACAAGAGCATATATGACATTTGGAAAAAAGGTAGAGGGGGCTAGTGCTCATTGGCAGCTTGGTCCTCTCTGGTACTAGTTATAGCTAGATTAGTCATAGCCTTATATTGTCGCAGGATGATGCGCTGAGCCAATCTTCTCATAGATTTTTCAGGATTGTCAACCCTGGAAGAAAAACATCCTTATCTAAAAGGGCAGGTACCTTAGGTTCTCAACCCTAAAAGACATGGAAAAGGAATTTCAGAATCCAGTGATAACTAATCTGGTAAGCCATAAGGGCACTAGGAAGGAATTGATACCAGTGCATTGGTCTGAAGTGGCCATTTTCCATAGGATAGAAACCAAAGTTCCACTTGCTCTCTCCACGGTTCCATTTTTAGAAGGAATATAAGGTGCCAGTAAGAGTTGTTACGTTCCCATGGAGGTAGCCAGGATCTTGACCAATATGAAGGTGAAGTTCTTCCCATTGTCATAGAGTAGCACCTGAGGGCAGCCATGGCGAGTAAAACTATATTGGTGCAGGAAAGTTGCAATGGCTTTTGCCATTTGAGCTTGGAGAGCCATGGCTTCAATCCACTTAGTAAAGTGATCAATTTATACTAGGATATATCTATTTCCACCGTTAGTCTAGGAAAGGGACCTACCACATCTAGACTTACAGTATGGAATGGTTGCTGAGGGGTAGTAGGTTGATATTGGTTTTTAGTCTTAACACTGGATTGTTTTTTATAAGTTAAGCAGGAGTACAGGACTTCAAAAATCGTTTCCATGATTCCCTCCTAATAGTACTGATCCCTAATCCATTCATAGGTCTTCCTTACTCCGCCATGGCCTAGGGTAGAGTGAGAATTTATGACAGAATATAAATTTTCTGAGGGTTAGAGATAGGGAAACCACTTCGCCCCACCTGTTTATACAGCTTCCCGCTCTCCACATTACTATTGCAGGAGTGTCAGGTTACAATTTTCTGGTTAGGATCATCCTCATCCTCCCATCCATCAGGGATCATTAAGAGGTCATATAACTTCTCAGCTTTACTGTTATACAAATGAAGGACTGGAAACCAAGTCAACCCATCAATATTCATTTGTCAGGTTCCAGCGCAGTATTCAATATTCATGTCACAATGTTGGAGCTTTAAAGACCAACGAGCTAGACGTCCAGTAGGATCTCTAACACTTGGTAATTGCATATGGATTTCCTAGGACGGGACTTAAAAAATCTGCTACAATGACAGTTGCAATCTTATTTTTCCAAACCCAACTTAATTAGTGAGTCAATGCATTTTGGAAATATTTCAATAGATATTTATATTACAGCGGATTTCAATGAGTTAGAATCCCTTGATCCACCAGCAGATTGTTGGGATTCTCAATAGTTTAGATGAAGCATCGACTTGGGGTTTTCAACTTATTTTTTATTTTTGGAAATCTTGACTTATATTTACTATAATTTATCTATTAATTCATGCTTTGTTGGGCCTATAGCCCAAAATTATTATTGACTTCGATTTACTTAGCATCTTCCAAATTTAATTAATATTGGATTAATTTGAGATAAAATATAATCAAATTGCTCCACTAATCAATAATCCAGGCTGAAATACTCTATTGCAGCTATTATTCTTCCTGTAGGGAATGAATCCCTATCTTCATTTATTCACCATTATCTCTACCCTTGATTTATCTCAAAAGTACGGTTACCTATTGCCTACTTCCCTTTATCTTATAAAAGATTTAGGATAATATTTCCTAATCTATTCTCAATTCCATCAGGATATACGCTGATCATTCCTTAAATCACTTATCTTATCCTTTCTCTTCTTAGCACTACATAAGGTGCTAATTATTTACCTAATAAAATAACTTTTACAATTTTATCTTCAATTTGGATCTTCATAAAGTTCACTCTCTTGCTTTTGGGACCTCTGAACCAGTGTGGTTAAGTCCATAAATATTATCTATCAGGACCTCTGACCTGTTATTAAGGTTAAGTCCTCCTCTCGCCTGTCCACCTCAGCAAGCTTTAAAGGACCAACCTTCAGACCTCATCAGTCCCAACACAGATGAAGGTTATAACGGTGGCATTTGTCAAGCTCTGGACAAGCTTAATTTATTATTAATTTGCATAGCTCTTGCATGGATACTATTTATCTAGTTAGGATATGTTTCCATTCCCTCACTTAGAAATTTTATGTATCTTTTGGTCTCCTTCCAAAATAAATCTTAATCGCTTATGGTTAGCACTGTTATGAATTCATTGGTTTAAAGTTATTATATTGGGATCTTAGTCACAATTCTTTAGGGTTAGGAAGGAGCATTCAACATCCCAGTGTTCTGAAAAGGGCGGTTGCACACCATGACTGAATTGTGACGAGGTTTGCAGTAATCTTGTGTAGCCAAGTGAAGTCAATAGGTGACAGAGTTTGAATAAGCAAGTTCTTCAGCACCTCAGTCTATGTGAGGCGAATTTTATGTATCATTGTACTGCCCCATGAGCGATATCTGGACCTCCAAACATGGCAGAATTTAAACCTTTCATTGGACATTCAAATGGGAATTTGCATACTGATTCAATCCTGACGCTCAGAGGATCAAGGGGGCTCTCATCCAGCGTAGGCTTGTATATGCCAAGGTGGCAGATAGGCCCTGGGAGCCCATTTGTTACAAAATCCTTCATGTTTTGTAATCATTTCAAGAAAGCGTGGTCTTTTACCACAGTGAAGTTAGTTTATACAGAAAAGGGAAGTAGTGTTTAACAGCCAGTATAATGGCAAGGCACTCCTTTTCAGTGAAGCTATAGTTGTGTTTTGCTTTTGAAAGCATCTTGTCAAAGTACGATGCAGGATGATCTACGTCATTTTCATACAATTGATCGAAGATGTCCTCAAAGGCATAATCTGAGGAATCAGTAACAAGATGACCAGTTTACCATAGTCTTGGTGCCGCAGATAGGACGCTCTTGTAGCAATTGCTTCAAAGTTTTAAAGGCAGCCTTTTGGTTAACACCTACTGGAAAGGGGTGTTCTTAGTCAATAAGCGGACAAGGGGCTTATTGAACTGGGCGAACTTAGGGATGAACTGATGGTAATACCCCATCATTCCAAAAAAAACACGTGAGCATCTCAAAGATTCTAGGCGGAGGCTTTTTTAGTATCGCTTCAACCTTGTCTTGTATGGGTTGAATTTCTTCCTGAGAGATAACATGTCCAAGGAAATCTAATTTTTTTGAAAAATGTTCATTATACTGTTTCAACTTGATATTAGAAGCCCGTAGGCATTGAAAGACTTCTTTTAAATGTGTGAGATGCTCATTAAAGGTCTTATAAAACACTGTGATGTCATCAAAATAGGCGATGACGCAACTTTACTAAAGAATTTGCAAGATGTGATCCATGACTCGCTGGAAAGTTGCAAGCGCGTTGCACAACCCGTGAGGTAGTTAGGTGGGTTGGAATAGGTCTTCACTTAAAATAAGAGCGTATTTCTCCTGATTTTGTGGGGAATGGTCCATTTGCTAGTATCTGCTAGCTAAGTCCATAGCGGAAAAAAATTGGATCCAAAAAATTGTGATAGAACGTCATCAATGTGGGGGATAGGATAACTATCCTTCTTTGTGAGATTGTTTAGTTTGTGGTAGTCCATAACTGACTGATGACCTCCTTTATTTTTTTGATAAGCAAGAGGGTTAAAGACCAAGGGCTTTGGGAAGGTACTAGTAGTCAAGCATATAATAACTGCTTTAACTTGGTCCTCGTCTGCTTCTCATCAACTTTTGACTTTTAATAAAGGTTTGGAATGGATGGGACAGGCGTCATTAATGTCAATGGATTGGCCCCAATCCTTCATATGGCCATAGTCAGCATCAAACTTAGAAAATATGTCACTATAGGCGTCCAATAGGGTATAGGCTTTTTGAGCTCACTTAAGGTTAGTCCATCTGAGATATGAACATTTGGCAAAGTGCATAACAGTTTATTAGTGGGTAAGCCCATATCCAACGTAGAGCCAATCAAATGAATCCGTTCAATATCCTCAATAGGGATCAACATACCCTTTTTAATCTCATGATGCTTTTTACATAGATGTTTTTTTGGTAAAGTTCTTCAACAGAATATTGATAGGTCACTGTATGCAAGGTCTAGTATACCAGGCGATACCATAGGCTCTAGAGGTCTAACTCCATTGATACTAATTATATATATAATAGACAGTTATGAGGGATTTGTAACATAGCCTTGGTGTCAACCACTCGTTGTTCACCAGGATTGATCAATATTTCTTCTAGAGCATAGGAAGGAATTCCCTCCCTCTGCGTCCACTGACTCAGGCAGTTTTTTAACTTTTACAGATGTGGTATAATGCAAAGATAAGGCATAAGAAGGGTACTCAAATAGGCAAGAATATTTGTTCTTGCTGGGATCTTTATTTGATAAAACTAAATGAACATCATAATTGGGTAAGGAAAGTAAAACCCTGTTTCATGTTGATGGTATCCTCATACTCAAACATGAACAGGGTGTCAATAAGCATATCATAGGTGTTGTTGCCTAAAGCCACCACGGAGGCTGACAGGATGGGCTTCCCAATTTTAATGGGTAGGGAGGAGCAAGCCCTGATAGCGCAAGTGTTGCTAGGACCTGCAGTTCCAAACTCTTAAGAGCATTCAAAATTAGGCGCCAGCTTGATTTTCTTGATCAATTTGGAGAGATTAAATTCACCAAAAGATCCTGTATTAAAATGGCCTTAATCCAGACCTTCTGAAGTACAATCTCCACCTTAGTCTGGTTATACCAAAGTTAGGAGAGAGAACTAGGACATCCTAAATCCTAAAAATGGAGGTCAGTTTTTGAGTTGTCTCAGGATATTCTCCAGGATGGATTTCAAGATATGGAATCACTGAAGAGGTCGAATCAAACGGACCAAATACTGGTCAGCATCTCTAGCAGCGTCAATAACCTCATGCAACCTAGAACTTAATTATATTAAGTTATTTTGGGTATGGTGGCATCGTCTACTCCTTCAGCATTTAACCAATCAAGAAACTCAACTTCAATGGGTGTTCCTAAAGCACTTTTTCCAATATCTTAACCCCTTCAGACTTGTCACCAGGGATTTTTAACATATGGCAATATAGCAATACACGTGTGAAATTCAGGCACGTTAGATTCGTCAGCAATAGGGGTGCCTGTCCTATGTTGACATCTCTATTCCCTAATCCTCAATTTTGGCTCTCTTCTTCCAGAACACACTCTTATAGTGCCCAACATTATTGCATTAGCACACTTGGGACGTTCAGATCGCTTGACTTTTGGCTTTTGATCCTCAGTTCCAGAACCCAAGGGTTACCCTTTTGGTCTTCAATGTCAAGACTTGGGGTTTGGACTTTTGATCCTCAATGGACAGAACGCGAGGTCTAGACACAACTCCACGAGAAGCCTCAAAAATGTGGTAATCAGCAAAATCTAGCAGAGTCTCTTTTATATCATGAACGTTCCAGAAATAGAAGTTCACTGAGGTGATGTGCATTGTTATAGGAGCATAAGATGCAAACCCAGTCAGGATGGCCTCAAAAGTGTCGTCCAATGTCAACATATTAGATGTTAACAATCTCTGTGCTTCAAAGTAGAATTGTTCATTGAAGGCAGCAACTGATTCTCCTTTTTTATGCAGATGCACATGAAGTCCTGTCTTTCCATGTTTAAACTTTGTTTTGAGCCAAACTCGTCAATGAGCGCCTTCTTAACCTTTGCCCAAGTGCTTAGGTATCCATATGAGACCATATCGCTTCTTGGGATATGCAAATTAAACAAGAGAGTATATAATTGAACTTCTAGTAATCAGTCGGCCCTTCCATGGCCGATTCATAAACATAGAGGAATGAAGCAATGTCACTATCACCAGGGATAAACTTTTCTTAAAAGTTGGTTTAGATGGAGCAAAATAACTCTCATTGAGGGCATGGACATCAGAAGCATCATGTCCCGTTGTCTCTGAGTGAATTTTTTAACTGTTTAAAAGTGCAAGAGAGCCAATCACTTTGCTCTTGGATAGCGTTGCGCCTGGGTTTCATGGCTGCATCGGGCTTTTAGGAGGCGGGTTCACATAGAGCTGGTTTAGCTTCTATCACCAGCTTGTGAGTTTCAAGAACCTCGACCCAGTTCCCAGGCTCTTTAACTTAAAAATGGAGTGTAGACACAAAGGAACTTAGGTTTTGCTAGTCAACTTTCACCGCCAAAACACGCTTTTTAAGCTCCTCTTTCATTTTTCTTATATCACTCATCTTTAGGTAGGTGAGAGCCTTTTGCCCGTAAATTAACCTTGACTTGTTCATAGCTACTCTCAACCTTCTTTAACCATGAATATAAATCCTTCAACAATTCAGATTCTTCTAGGGAGGTCTTGAACCCTGAGGTTCCTTTTCACAGTCACTAACCCGTCAAGTTAAGCACTTAGTAATCTCAAAAGTGGTGTTGAGCTACAATTTTACTCCAGCTGTGCAACCAAGGACTTTAAAGAATGAGTAACCTATAATGTTCTTGCAAATGACGTCGTTAAGCTCCTTATTGCAGAACAAGGATTGTGCCAGTTGTTGCTCCACAGCGGCTACGCATAGTTCACTCCCACAGTTGGGTGGTAGTCATGTGTGATAAGAGTTCGCGATGGGCTTGCTATTCATGTTTTCAAGTTTCTTAGCAAAATCCTTAAGTAGAGAGTGAGTTTTGGCAGCAGACACGTCCAACTCATTATTGAAGATCTTCATGACCTCTTCCACATATTTTAATATATCAGTGTCCATGGTGGTAAGACGCTCATCTTACTGGATAATGCATTTAGCAATTTGCTTCCATACCAGACTTTGCTTTTCCAATATTCTCAGAAGCTAAATTGTACAGGTTGTCATAAGCTTGTGTTGGGATTTTTTGCCCACCTTTCCAGCCGTCTATATTACCATGGTTCTCTAGGGGATAATTTCCTATGGCGAGTAGATTGGATATCATGTTCCCCTGCTTCAGGCTAATTAATGGTTAAAGGATTTCAGGTAATTCTCCAGGATTATATCAATTGGTGATTAATCTAGGTGAATGCTTAAAATCTTGTTGGGCAAAGTTGCTGACAAAATGGGGGGAATCTGATAGTTGATATATGATTGACTATCAGTTGTACCAATTGGGATTGGTCAGGTTTCAATACCATCTGATTGGGAATTTAAGGAGAAAATTGCAAGGCAAGTGATATTGCCTGCAACTAACAAATCAATCAGTTGGTTCACAAACTTCCATAATGGGTAACAAGTCTTATTACCTAAGCAGCTCGCTTGCCAAGTATGGTTAGTTCACTGGGATCAAGTGGAAAACGTTAGGGACACGTTTTCTGACACTGTCCATTTTAGATCTCAAGGATGTCTGATGAAGGAATCCTAATCAGATGAAGACCATTGTTAGTAAGATGACAAAGGGAAGTTCAATGACAACGGCTGCCATTTCATGGTTGAGGAACCAACTGAGGGTTGGGCACTAAATACCTCTATAATTCCCCTTATAATTCACATTAATAAAGAGCCTAATTTAGCAGAATTCATTAGTGGTTTTAGTTCTAATCATTTTTTTTTAGTACTAGATGGTCTCAACCCAATTTAGTTCTAATCATCTTAAGGAAATTATTGCTGTATTTATAATTGGGGACTCTTTAGTAGGATAAGGAGTAAGGATTGAGGATCCTTATTAAGAGAAGATGAGCTTAGATGTGAATTGCTATAGACTATACAAGACCATAGGAAAGGCAGTAAACTTAGGGATCAGAGCTTAATCAAGGTAAGCGGATAAAGTTCAAGTCCCTACTGATGACATCAAGAGATATTTTGCGGTGAAATACAAATTGAGAGTTGGACCAGAACGGGTTGTCTAAACAACTACGGATAACAGTCTTCATACTAATATCAAACAACCATCATTTAATATTAGACAACGCTTATTTTCAAATACTGAACCTGTGCAGTTAATCAATTAGGGGTTATCAGCCTTGAACAATCAACGAAGCCCCAATACTAATAATTGGTGCTCATTAAGTGGTAGTTGAGTAATATGCACCAGTACAAGATGTCATACAAGGACGAGTTAAGAAAACTTTGGATGGAATTGGTAACTGTCAACAATAATGCCTTGAATTTCTGCCAATCATCAAGAATTTTCTGCCTTGGAGGAGAGAGTAACCAATATCAAGGAAGAAATCAGAGATGTCTCTTATTATCATAATGAGTTTCTAGGGAAAGTAACGTCATTAAAGAAAAAGGAAGAAGATTAAGTTTGAGATGCTATATTCTTGAAAACTGAACATAAAGCGGATCACGTTTGTTTGCGTTCATTTATTGCAGACATAGAGCATCTAATGAAGCAAGTTGAAAAAGTTGAAGTTTCATAAATGTGAATGATAGCCCTATGCAGTGACTGACGCTGAAGAAAGGACCCCAAGAACTCCAGTTGGGAAGTTGACTTTTCAAGAAATATGCCAACCTCATTTGCAGACATTTTGGAGAAGACTCCCAAAATCACCAAGTCAGTTAAGTAGCTGAACCAAGAGTAGTGGCTAGAGAAACTGTAAAAATTAGAGCTACACTGAGATTACCCATAATATATTGGGATAACGCCCCTGCATTTTTACAATTGTTTGACATGATAATGTTTGGGTATGGCAATCATCAAAAAGATTTGACGGTGATAAACTGTTTAGACACCTACTGTCAGAACATAATTTTACCCCATCTAGAGGGGGACAGCTGGTCATACTCATAAGCCAAGATGGCAATAATGAAAGTATTTAAAAGTCACATGCATATGTTGCTTAAAAAGGAATTTGTGGGAAACAATTCCAAAAAGGCCGAGTCCTTAGTGAGTTTTGCCACTTGATTCTACCAAGATTCGCACCTTTGGTCATAGAGAAAGTACTGGATGGTTTTAATGTGTGGATTGTGTTGTAAGCAGCTCTTTGGCCCTATCACAATTTACATTGAATGTTGGCTTCTGTGTTTGCAACTGAGATTACAACCTCACAGATGGTGGATCATTTGAAGATAATATGTGCTACCTTTGATGCCATAATAGAAGATTCAAAATGAGTCCAGTGTGAAATTCGAATCCTACAAAGGGGACTGAGAGCGCTAAGGAGTCCAATAATTAAACTGTTCCAGGAAATAAGCCTGAGGAGCTCAAGTGGATCAATAAGAAAGACAAACGCTGTTTTCTGTGTGGAGGAAAAGGACACTTCGCTGTTCAATGCAAGAATCCAAAGGAACAAATCAATGTGGTCCAGGCAAAAGAGGCCAAACCCGCACATGAGTCAGAAAAGGGCTCATGGACTAGATGGGGAACAGTCTAGAGCTGCAATTAAACACATTCCTTATGAAATCTTACATGAAGAAATTGACATTAGTGATCGTTTGTTGGTGATGACATGAAGGACCAACTATATCAATTGGTCAATTTGGATGTCGACGCAGTAAACAGATATGGAACGAAGGGGATCAATTCCAAATTAATCAAGGGAGTTGCTTGGCTGTATGCGTGACAACTAGCAGATAAGATTTGAGCTGAGGAGAATCTGGATGAGTTAAATGAGGTCAAATTAGATGAGGCAAATCTGTCTATCCCCATAGCGCGATTAAAGATCCTTTCCTATCTTATCAGCACAAATTATCCAAGCCCTCGGTTTGGAGAATAATGCTGCTATACACCCAGTAAGTATGATTTTACAATACTCTGAGTGTAAGTATATCAATATTTTGATTAAATGAGTATGGGTTTGAGAGATAATTGACAGTGGAGAGCCTATCAATATTGTTTAAACTAAGCTGGTGAAGAAAATTAGCATCTCGCCTGATCTGGAAAACAAGAAAGAATATAGGACACCCCCTTTGGGTTAGGCACCACTAGTACTAAAAAAAGAAAGTTTATAAGACAGCTGGGCTAAATACAACCATTCCCTGTGGAGCGTATAGCGCTTTGCACTCCAAATTGGATTTTAGGTGGTATCGCTCCAGTAATAATTTTGGCCAACCTTAACTACAATATTCTTAATGGGAAGGAGTTTCTATAAAAGTACGGAGTTAAATGTAACTTTGAAGATAATACATTGACCATATTGGGTCAGACGTTACCAATAGTTTATCAGAAAGATGGGGAAGCTCCACTGATCAAGATGAATAATTTCACCAATCTGATCTACAATGTCGGCATTATCCCAATTTGTTACCAATTGGTTGGACGAAATTGAAGAGAAATGCCTATGGAAATCCTGGAAAATGGGGAATCCCGTTGAGGATCAAGGATTTGAGGACCATACCGCCAGGATTGTAGACCATAGTTAACATGGTGTTGAAGTTGAAGATACCCAAGCTGTTGTATGGGGAAGTTAGTAGCCCCTAGAAGAAGTCCAGAGTAGAGCCTTGGGTGGCTCCTGGAATAGTTATGCTGGGCCATGGAGAAATTTGAGTTCTCCTAGCGAATTTGAGTGAAAAACCAATGAAGATTGAGAAGAAATAGATCATCACATTTGTTCATCTAATCCTGACGGTGGAATTGAGGAAATTCCATGATTTTGGGACCCTCTATAAGATGGAATTATCAGCAGGGGGGCTAAGGGTATCAACTTACTTGACAAATTAAGAGCAACTCACTGATCTGACTGACAGACATCAGGAAGAGGTGCTCAATTTATTTGACAAGTATTGGAAGTATTTAACCAGGATGACCATGATTTTAGAAGTAAGAGGTATGTCATTCACAAAGTTGACACTGGAATAATTTGATAATAAGGATGAGACCAATTTGACGGTCAAATAAAGAAGTAGTAGTAGAAGAAGAGATCATCAAACTAGTAAAGCATGGGCTTCTAGTTCTATTGTTGAGTCCCTGGGTGAGCCCTATCCTGATTGTCAAGAAGAAGGATGGCTCTTTTGGGTGGTGATCGATTATTGGAAGCTTAATAAGATAATGAAGAAGGATTAATATCCACTACAACAAATTGATGATGCATTAGATCAATTTGGAGAAGAGAAGTACTATCTCCACGATGGATCTAATTTTGGTATATTGGCAAATCGATTTGTCAATGGAAGACCAGGAGAAATGTGCGATCATCTTCGTGCAGGGGCTGTATTAACTGATGAGGATGCCCCAAGGTGTATTTAATGCGCCTGAAACGTTTCAGAGGGCCATGGACGCCATTTTAAATGGCCTGAAGTTGGCATGCGTCCTGGTGTACTTGAATGATATAAACATGTTCAGTAGGACATTTACTGACCATTTAGAACACTTAGAAGAAGTCCACAAGAGATTGTCCACAGCTAATATGAAGATCAAGCCGAGGAAGTGCCACTTCTTCAAAAAAAGTTGGAATAGCTGTGATTCGTTATCAACTCTAATGGATTGCAGCTGCAAGCTTAGAAGATTGAGTCCATAAAGCGAATGGCTGTTTTGAGAATTGTCCGATATATCCAAGTGTTCTTTAGAATAGTTGGATACTACCAAAGATTCATAAGGGATTTCACAAGAATCGAGAGCCCCTCTTTCATTTGCTGAAGGATATAAAAAAGGATTCATTTAGAATGAAGAGGCAAAGAGTTATTCTGATGAATTACACTGGTTTCTGATAGATTCTCCAATATTGAAATATCCAAAGTTCAATTGAGAATTTATAGTCCAAACTGATGTTTAATATACAGCGAATGGCGCCATCCTGAGCCAAGTAGATGAGCTCAGGGACTAACATCTGGTAGCTTATGTGAGCTGAACGCTATCAGAAGGTGAAAGGAATTACATTGTTACTGAGCGCGAATGCCTTGCAGTAATTTACGCATGTAAACAGTTTTATTGTATATTCATGGAACGCACTTTAAAGTGGTGACAGACCACTCCTCGCTGTGTTGGCTGCATAATTTATGAGAACCAGAAGGTAGACTGGACTGATGGGAATTGAAACTACAGGCTTACAATTATGGAATAGTCTACCAAGTGGGAGCTTCTCATCAGAATGTAGATGGCTTATAGAGGTTACCAATGGCCCAAATGGTATACCAGCAAGTGAATGAGCTAACCCACAGAATAGTCAAAGGAGAAATTTGAAATGAGCCATTAAAAAACCAAGGTGCAATTCAGAAAGTGATGGAAAACACCAAGATCAGGGATGAACAAGTTTTCAAGATGATCAATGGAAAATGATTACTATTTCCAAAAATGTCAGAACAAGTGGCAATCATTCAAGCCACGCATAAGGTTGTCAGGCATGGAGGCCTAAGGAAGATGACTGAACACATTTGTCAGTACTATTGCTGGGAGTCTATCAATTATGGTGTAGCGGATTATCTGGCTTGTTGTGTGGAGTGCTAGTTGCACAAGCCTCGAAAGAACATGAACAGATATCAACTGGTCCGCCCTGGATTTGCCTTGCATACAGTGTCCATAAGTTTGATTGGACTACTGACCATGAGCACAGGGGGAGGCAAATGCATCATAGTTGCAATCAACCATCTGATTAAATGGGTCAAGACAAAGGCCCTGGCGAAAGTGGTCACTACAATCACTGCCAGGTTTATCATGGATCAAGTTGTATACTGCCATGGATGCTCACAAGTCTTGTTGAGCAACAACGGAACAAATTTCACATCTCACGTGATCCTGAGATTGAAAGAGATAATGGGGATCCAAAGAGTCTTGTTAGTACCTTACCAGCTGAAGATGAATGTACTGATAGAACAGGTCAATGGAATTCTGGATGAGATGTCGAGGAAGCTGGTTGCAGGGAGAACTTCTACATGGGGGATGTACCTCAGTCCTGTGATTTTTGCATATAATATAAGTCATTATATGGCAACGGGAAACATGCCTTTTGAATTACTAAATGGATGGGAGGCCGCATTATTGCTGATTCTATATTTGGTGGTTGAATTAACATTGGGGATGAGTGCAAAGCAATACCTAATCTGATTGTCAAGTATCCTATCTGAGGTGCAATTGCAAGCTTTGATATGACCTTGAAGAAGAGAATCAAGGCCAAAACAATGGACAATAAGAACCAACTGGAATTGTCAGAATACCAAGTAGGCGATAGAGTTGCCTATTGCAATATGCATGGTTTCAGAAGAAAAAACAAGCTAGTTTCATTGTGGTCAGGTCTGATCAAGATTATCACCAAGAAGGTGATAGAAGCCTATTACATCAAAAACCTTTTGGATTAAAGTATTGTAAATCAAGTCCATGCTAAATATTTAAAGCAGTGGATCAAAGAAATAAAAATAAAAAGAGTGTTCCCAAAGGACCGCTGAACCATTGATATGGTTATGTACTGATAATTTGGTTAAGCCCTAAAAAGGATCAGTGAACCAAAATAGATGGTTAAGTCTTAAAAAATAAGACCTCTGAACCATAGAAAACTGGTAGGTCAGAGTATACCTAGGAACCAGTTTGGGGGAATAAATAAAAAAGATGGACCGCTGAACCAATTGAAGGTCATGTCCAAAATAAAAAATGATAAAAGCTTGATAAAATTATAGCCAAAAAAACATTAAAAGCACAGAAAAAGATATATTTTTATAATTTTTTATTGGTTATCCTCAAATCGGGGACAAATTCTACCTATTTCACCTCTTGGTGGAGGGAGCATGTATAGCTGTAGGAGTTAATTAACCATCAAAATCTATGTGAGATTGGACGCTAGCAAGAAATAGACATACTCAAAGCCAAGTTTGTTGAGAGGAGGCTGATACTGTGAGAAAGCAACTAGGGGAAGAGAGATGGAAATATCAGTACTTGCCAAGCGCAATACCCCAGATCAGGGAGGGAAGCAACAGAATAAGAAGAGGCAGTCAGCAAGTAAACCTGAGTAGTCCCAATATGGCACCATAGCCAAAATATTGGTCTTGAGCGCTTACCAATGGGCTTCATAAAGAACATTGGACATATGAGCTGGCACTGAGCAAGGGATACTAGGCGGGGTTGCCAAATCATGCCCCTGATCAAAGCCATTAGGGAAGGTACTAATGAGATGTGCCAGAAACGAGATAGTCATGCAGGAAGTGGACGGCATCCTGCAGATGACGAGTACAAGCTTCTTGGATGTAAAAGCAGAATGAGCGATGTAATCTGAAGAGGCTGGAAGCTTTGTGGCCCAACTTCAAAGAACTTGTCTGGAAAATGAAGGGCATAGGCTGCAATGTCTCAATCTAGGTTGTTTCCAAGATTAGAGGGGCTCAGAGCTATGGACAGAGTCTGGGTCACTTAGCCCTCAAATCTGCGTAGGGAGTTCAAATTGTTCGCAATTTCTGATGGCCAGTTTGGTTGAAAAAATAGCTGGTTTGTAAAATTGGCAGAGTTGGAAAAGTAACTCCAGAAGCAAGTCAAATCCAGCGTGGTTTGATGGATCAATAATGAAGTTCATTACTTCAGGAGGTTCAACAATGAATATAGGGGTATCTGAAAAAGGAGCCAAATCCAGGAGAGTATCAAAATATAATTTGGGAATTGATGACAGAGGGAGTTTGGTTGCAAGTCATCTGAGATGATCGCTAATCTGGTTTTGTCAGGGTTGGATACTTTTCAGTAGTTTTGTGGAAGGACCGTCTTTGGTGATTGACTGGGAGTATTAGTCCTTGGAGGACCATGGAAGAGACTTTACCGTGCAGATTGATTCATCACTTGGAATAGCTGCGAATCTTATCAGAAATATTGTTGAGAAGTTGCTGGTACTGAGATTCTGAATTTGACATATAAGCTGGATAAGAGGGGGGATGTTGGACTTATTATAATAGTCAACATTATTTACATTGATATCGATTAAGCCCTAATTTTGGAGAAATTAATAAAAAAATGAAATAAGCTCTACAGAGAAGAATTAAGAATGATATGAGCTAAAGAAGCTATTAAGATATAATAGCAAGAGTGATTATATAATTGAGAATTCTTATTTGTTCCATGAAACAAACATTGATGGCAGTGACCTCCTGTCAAGGATGAGGAGAAGGATCAGAAAATGAGGACGCTGGACCAAGTACGTGAATATGATAATGGATCATATGCCCTGACTGGGGAAAAACCAGCTTTCTGGGACTAGTATCATCATGATTAAATTGATCATCCTGGCATGACAGATGTTCATGGGGACCACGCTTTGAGAAGGCAGTAGCGAAGAGGAAGTGGAGGAGAACCACATGCTGAAGGTTGTCCTAAGCAGCATTGAATGTAGATTGACTGTGCTCTGCTAGAAACCAAAAAATATTTGACCTGGTGTCTAAGGCGGTATTCTCCTATCCTGATCCTATTCTTACTGGAAATCTATGTAAGAGGGGGATGTGTTGGGATTCTTGCCCACTTTTCCAGCCGTCTAGATTACCAAGAACCACTAGAGGATAATTCCTTATACCAAGTGAATTGGATATCGTTGACCCTGATTTTGGTCTAATAGCGTTTGGGGATTTTAGGTAATTCGCCAAGATCAGATCTGTTGGGGATTGATCTGGATGAATACTTAAAATCTTGTTGGGCAGAGTTGCTGACAAAATTGGGGAATCTGATAGTTGATTAATGATTGACTATCAGTTGTACCAATAGGTATGGTTGTGTTTCATCACCATCTGATTTGGGAATTTAAGGAGCAAATTGCAAGGCAAGTGATATTGCCTGCAACTAGCAAATCAATCAGTTGGTTCACAAACTTCCATAATGGGTAACAAGTCTTATTACCTAAGCAGCTCGCTTGCCAAGTATGGTTGGTTCACTGGGATCAAATGGAAAGCGTTAGGGACACGTTTTCTGACACTGTCCATTTTAGATCTCAAGGATGTCTGATGAAGGAATCCTAATCAGATGGAGAAGACCATTTTTGGTGAGATGACAAAGGGAAGTTCAATGGCAACGGCTGCCATTTCATGGTTGAGGAACCAACTGAGGGTTGGGCACTAAATACCTCTATAATTCCCCTCATAATTCACATTAATAAAGGCCTAATTTAGCAGAATTCATTAGTGGTTTTAGTTCTATTCATCTTTAGGAAATTATTGCTGTGTGCTTTAATTGGGGACTCTTTAATAGGATAAAGAGTAAGTATTGAGGATCCTTAAGAAAGAGAAGCTGATTTTATATGGAAATTGCTGTAGACTCTGCAAGGCCAGAGAAAAGGCCGTAAACTTAGGGATCTGAGCGTGGATCAAGGTATATGGATAAAGTTTAAGTCCCTACTGATGATATTAAGAGTATTTGTGGAGAAATACAGGTCAAGCGTTGGACCAGAATGGGGTATCTATTCAACTACGGATAACAGTCTTCATACTATGATCAATCAACTATCATATAATATCAAACAACGCTTATTTTGCAAATACTGAACCTGTGCAGTTAATCAATTAGGGTTATCAGTCTTGAACAATCAAAGAAGCTCCTAAATCTTAACAGCTAGTCTTAAAAGCATCATAGTTTCCCAACTGACGGTTTAGTTCCTCAGGATATACGACTAGCAGGTGAGTCATGTGGAACATGGTGGTATAAAAACTTTCAGACATAGGTGTTCAAGTTGATAAGCTGACTGAAGGTGTTTATAATGGTTTGAAACACATAGAGGTGAATCAGTTGGTACTCCACAGAAGAACCCCTTTCATGAGAAGCAATGTCTCCAGGACTCAGTATCCCATGCGTTAGGTCCTCATAACTTCAGTCGCTCACAAGGTAAGCTGCCAAGACTCTGGTATAATAGTACGTTCAAACTGTTCCTCTCCAAAAGAGATAGCTGAGGAGCTATCCATTTGGTTGTCTTATGCACTATCTCCATTTTTCGCCCATCCTGTAACGCTAAAAACAGGAGAGTCCTCCATTTTAGTTGCAATTAACTTTGTAGTGTAAAGTTGCCCCTGTAGTGCGCACCAGTCTGTTAAAAATTTAGGGCTAGTTTCTTGCAGGTGCCAATTAAGAAGAATTTCAACTGCATATTGAACTTTTAGATGCCAAAATATTTGGCTGCACTTATAATATACAAAAGTATAAAGATAAGATACTAATATATAATTTTAAATAAGGTGCTCAGGTGTGATAAAAGGTAGTTTATTAGAAGCTCTTCTCCCAGTATTATGTATTTGAAGGCTTATAATGGGATATAATATTAGATTCATTATATGCAAGGGGCATTGCGGCTTTAACAAGAGGGCGTACTGACCTATAAGAGCTCATAAAAATCTTTTCACCTCATTTTGTCTTAACACAAGATGATTGATCCACATCAGGTATAGAAAAAACTGCGAAAAGGATTTAATAAATTTCACCTAATCATACCTCCTAAAATAGTTTCATCACAGCCAAACCTTCAGGCTTTGGCTTATTATTGGTGTTTAAAATTTCTTCACCCTTTGAAACCACTCAAGCCTATAAAAGGGGTGGTTTCATCTTATACAAAAGCACTGAGCTGGAGCTAGTGCTTGAGCGACCCTCCAACTCAGGTGAGCTATTCCGCTGAGGGTTGCAAATAACAAGAGCAACCTGATCCGGCCTATATGGCAAAAGAGGATTAAAACGATTACACCAGGATGGATTATTCTGCAGAGAGAGTGTTGACTCAGTAATAGTAAAATTAAGGTCTATTTTCACCCAAACCATTCTCCTCCCTGAGTTAAAATGGCAATTGTCTGACGCAGTTACAGATTTTGGGGAAGAGGAAGGATTGTACCCTGGACAGAAAAAGTCATTGGGTCAGCAGCTGATTTTTTTGCAGAGGAAGTTAAGCGTGGATCCCAAGAGGTTTCAAGTGAGGAGCATTTAAATTTTGAATGATCCAACGTTAAACAGGATGTACAGATAGTCTATCTGCATTTGACACGGGCCCATGATGGATGGTTGGGGAAGAAGGAATAGTAGATTGAGATGGAATCAACAGGAAAATTTGATAGAACTAGGAAGTATTTTAAAAAATTTCCTATTCCCTGATAGATATGCGGCCCCATTTGGGACCACAAACTGAAAATAGAGTCAGAGATGTAAGTGGACAAACTAATCATTAGCTCCTTCTGGAGCACATTGAGGTGAAAATGGGTGGGCAAATCAGAAAACTGAACTATCATAGTGATATATGCTGGTAGTCAGGTGCAAGTTGATGATAAAAGGGTGCCCTGGAATACCAGGCGCATATTTTGCTGCAGTTGTGGCGTTGGTTTCACAATTAAAACTAGGATCAAAATCCCTCTTATAGAAGTAAAAGTTGATAAAGCTGGCGGGTTCCACCACTGCCTGTGCTAATTTTATTATATATTTAACCACATATGGAATTAATTTACAATATTTTTGCCCAAAGACCAAACGCACGCTACTCTGGGGGAGCACCAGGGGTTTTGAAGCGCTTCCTGGAAATATGCAAGGTGATTAAGATCCTTTGGAGGAACAAATTGTCTTAAGGATTTGAGAGGATTGGATGACCCAGTCTGAACGCGTTTTCCTACTGGACAAAAAATGCTAGGAGTTTCACCAATGCCACACACTGTAACAGCCAGAAGAGGATCAAGGACATCGGGGTTTAAGTGGCTTTTAGACTCTATAGTTTAAAGTTTTCTTTCTTTATTAAAAAATGCGAAAAGTGATACTGAGCTGAAAAAAGTAACCTCTGTAGAATTTTAGGAACTCTGTGCTCAATCACTCTCAGTAATTAGAACCAACTGTAACCCTCTGGGATGCTCGCCTAGGCTCCCACTTCTACTGCACAAGTTTTTAAATGCTGCGTTGGTTATTAACATTCTTATTACTATCGAATCTAGGTATAAAGTAATATGAAGACTATTGCTTAAGTTAAGTATTCTTGTATTTGCTTTGAGAAAAATGTCCAAAGCTAAACTGGTGCACACCTTTTTTCTCTTTTAAAGTATCTATGAAATGGCAGGGATCTTTTCCTTCTCTCTTTTTCCTCTGGTAGGGAACTCTTACTTATTCTCCTCTTTTGGAGACCAGTGGAGATCTGATAACAAACAAACAACCTAAGAATATCTAATCCTTAAACAATTATACTAAGAGTATATTATACAACCAATGTATAAAATAAGTAAGTTTTTATCAAATTAAGATATGTCTTTATTAGGAACATATTGGGGGGTTCTATAGTATACTTGGTGCATAACTTTTCAGCCGCCCAGTGGAGATTAAATAATTGTTCTCTAGATCGGTTTAACCCTTGAGCTTTAGCTTTTGAATACTAGCGGGTATTGTAAGGAGAGTGTCTATAACTCTCTCGTTCCCAGTGTGGTAGTGTTTGGTGCACAGGTCCAACACCAGGGAACTAGTCAATAGTACAAACGTTACTAGAGCCCAGCAGAGGGTACTTAAGCAATAATAACTTAGGTAGAGTAGTGTTATCATCAAAGTGAGTAACCAAAAATATGAAACGCGGTTCAAGGATAGTAAGATATAGGCTTCCTAGGTTGGAGGGAACCTTGGCGGCCTAACGGTGCACAGGCTGATAGTAAAATCATAGATAAAATAAAAGGTTGATGTAGTGTGAGACCTCCACAAAGAAGTTTATGCACAGGAACGTCCAAGATAACATAAAATATGGAAATGGTGTACCTAGCTAAGGGTTTTTTGATAGGAAAATTGACCAACAGGAGAGATTGGTCTTGACAAAAGATATGTAAGGGATTTCTGAAAAACAATCAATCAAAGTAAGTGGGTCTAAACTGAGGTGCAACAATAGGCGCATGCTTCCATTGAGCAATACACTATACTGGGTAGTTGACTGAATTGAGTAGTTTTATTGTAGGAGCAGCTGACCTGATTAAAATTTTGAAAACAAACAGGTTTTGAGTCTCCATTCACGTAAAAACTGAAGTGAATCATTTCTATTCACCGCAAAGCTAGTTTGATTCAATGCACCTGCTGTTATACAGGGCTGAACTTATCTTGCATCCTTGAGACCAACATGGGCATACTTCGCCTTGACCCAGCGTTGATCTATGGTATGCTTGAGGTCTGGGAGGCCTTCCAACTTCACCTTCTTGGCCTCACGACATGCCGCTTTGACTTTTACATTGGTCCTAATTATGATGTCATTTTCTAACCATGACATTACCCTCTCCTCCTTTTGGGGCTCCACCATCCCTCCAGGGGCTTGTGCCAAGGAAAAGTTCTTGTGGGCTGGGGACAACTTTATTTTGGCAACAGTTTGCTTCGGTTGAGATCCAGCGGCCTTGGAAAAACGCTTGTGGAAAGCTTCAAACAGGTCTTAGGCATGTACACAGTCATGCGCTGGTACCCAAATGTTTTCTGCAGCGTCAAATCTCTTCCTAGATACCAGGTACTCAGGCCTTATTTTAACATGGCGAAAGGATACTATGTCATCCACTTCCCACTCTGGCGCCCCATCATGAGATAAGCCTCAGGAGTCTCTGGTGGGGAGCCCTCAAACAACGTCAATTTGCTCTCATGAAATACAGAAAAGATCTGAAACGAAGAGGGAAGATCTAACCGGTATGAGGCGTGGCCCACTTTTCTAACAACGCGGTAAGGGCCTATCCTCTTTGGACCCAGCTTTTTGCATGGATGCTTGATAGGGATGTTCAATGCATCAAGCATCACGAGACCCCTTCTTTTTACGCTGGGCCCAATCATCGCTTACCATCAGCGTTCTCCTTATACACTAGCATTGCCGCCTCCAAACTTGTGGAAACCCACTGGTGTACTTTCTTGATAGTCTTAGCAGAGTCCACCACTGCTTCAACTTTAGATCCACAGCTGGGCTCCATATTAAAGGCAGGGTTAAAACAATGGTTGGAGAAAAATGGGGAACAACCAATTGAAGAATGCAAAGTGTTGTTGTAGCTAGACTGGGCCATAGGAAGGTGAGAAAGTCAATCTGAATAATCCGCAGCAGTGTAACATCGCAGGAACTGTTCCATGCACTGGTATACTCGTTCAGTCTGCCCATCTGATTGGGGTAATAGGCAGTTGAACGACAGGGGCAAATATGAAGAGTCTTACACAACTCTTCCCAAAAGACAGAGGTAAACTGGAGTCCCCAATTACTAGTAATTTCTTGAGGAAACCCCATTAAGTGCAAACGCATGGGTGACGAAAAGCCTAGCCATCTCCGCTGCAGTTATCGTGGTTCTGCAAGGAATGAAGTGGGCGAACTTTGTAAACCGGTCCACAACTACCATGATGGCATCATAACCATCAGAAACAGGTAATTCCACAATGAATTCCACCAATAGGGAAGTCCAGACCCTTCAGCCTTTTGAACTGGCACCAACAACCCCACTAAAGGTTGAAGATTTGGTTTCATTTGATTGCAGATCAGGCACTCTTTACAATACCGTCCCACCTGATCAGGTAAGACTTTTCAAATGTAGGTGCATCGAATTAACTCCAAAGCCTTTGCCTTCCCAGGATGACTAACGGTGATTACGTCATGATGGTCAGAATGATTTTCAGGCGAAGTGGTCCAGCAGGAACTCATAGGCGCCCCTGAAACCACACCATCTCATCCTTTACAAGATAACGCCTGGTTAGATCCCTCAGATTCAGCGCGCTCTTAGCATGTACCATTAACTTTGGCTGATAACGGCTGAGAAAGAACCACCTTTCTGAACATACTGTATTCCTCATCATTTTCCAGTGGTGCAAGCGCTGTCCTGATGGCCGTGGAAGAGGGAAGTTGAGATGTAATCTTACCTAGCAGAATAATCAACTAAGTGTTATGAACCTCTACCTCCTTAAAATCAGGAGCTAAAGCAGAGTTGTGACTCAAAGCATCCGCCAACACATTCTCCTTGCCCTTAGTGAGCTCAAAAGAAAATGCAAATTGGGCAAGGGTATCATGCCAATGAGTCTGCCATGGAGTTTTTGAGGAGCACGTTAGTACAGTAAGGCACGGTGATCTGTACATACATTGAAAGGTTGAGAAGAGCCATGCAAGTGGTTACGCCAATAAGTCAGCGCCTCCACCACTGCTAGTAACTTTTTGTCATAAACGGCGTAATTTTTCTCAGGCAAAGACATTTTCCTAGAAAAATATCCCACCGGATTCTCTACACCATCTTTGCCTACTTGTAACAAGGCAGCCGCTATGGCAAAGTTGGAGGCATCAGTAGACACAATGAACTCCTTTGAAGGGTCGACATGGCGAAGAACAGTCATGGAAAACAGGGTGCACTTTACTGCTTGGAAAGCATCCTTCAAAATGGGGACCACTGAAGCACTTTTGCACCACTGGCTTTATACAAGGGCGCTGCTACCTCAGAAAGATCGGGCGTGAACTTCTTGAGGAACGTACATGTCCCCAAAAAACTTATCAATTCCTTGACTGAAGAGGGGGTGGGCCATTCACAAATTGCCTTCTCCTTGTCTGGAGTTATCATATGTCCTTGGCCAAACACGATGTTGCCCAGAAAAGTGACCTGGGACTTAAAAATCAAACTTGCTAATCTTCAGCATAAGGCTGGCTGCCTTTAACCTCTCATTACTTGCTGAAGGTGTACTGCATGGGACTCATGGTTGGGGGAAACAACAATATATCTTCTATGTAGGCAACTGCGCATACCCCCAGCAAATCCCCCAAAGCAGCATCAATACGGCGTTGAAAGATAGCAGGGGCATTCTTAAACCCAAAGGGAATGAACCAAAACTGGAAAATTTTCTTTTCTGGTACAAATTTGGTTAACCACTCTTGTCCCTTCTTAATCTGAATCTGATTGAACGCATTGAGGCAATCCAACTTGTTAGAACTTTAGCCTTATCGAAATAGTGTGCAATCTGATAATCCAGAGGGATGGGATGGAGATCTGGTACAGTGACGTTGTTAAAGTTACCATAATCTACGCATTGGCGTAGGGTACCATCAGCCTTCTCAACAAAGAGAAGTGGGGAAAGCACTGGGGAGCTTCGCTGAAAAATAGCACCCTTGGCTAACTGCTCCTTAACCCACATAACTAAGGCCTCTTCCTCTCAGACAGCTAATGGGTAAATGGGGAAGACATATGCACCAGATCCACAGCGAGCTTTAATTTGCAAACAAACTCAGAGTGTTCTGGTAGGGCATTAGCTGAAGCTGCATAAAACTAAGATTCCAACCCCTCCAAAAGGAAGGTAGGGGAACTTCCACAGAGGGCTTCAGCAATGGGGCAAGACTGTGAGGGTAAATATATGGTGTGTGTGGCAAATCGCCCTAAATTTGGCTTCAGCAGAAAGGAGCAACCAACTTGTGACCATTCTTCAAAGTGAGAGATAAGGTATTTTCTTTCAAGTTAGTCCTAACATCGAACTTTCGCCACCACTCTACACCTAAAATAATTGGTATAAGAGGTTTTTGATAGCTTGGAAGTGGTTGGACAAATAATAGTTTTCAACTTGATAGTCCACTAAACACCGAATTTTCAGCGTGGGAATACCCTGAGAAGCCCCTCCTCTAACCATACCACCTGGAACGTAACTCAGCCCAAGGTAGTCGGCTAGACTTTGGTCCATAAAGTTTCAGTGGCTTCAGTATCTACCAGAATAGTGGTGCTTAATTTCCCTAAGGGGGATGGAAGGGTAGCAGTCAGCAGAAAATAACCCAAATGATCTTGATTTAAAGCGGAAAACGCCAGCACTGCACCACCAAACTCTTCTTCAGGGTCTACCATTTCCCTAAGGTACAATTTTGAATCATAAAATGGGGAGGAATAATTGGTCACTCTTACTGCTGAGGCCACATAGCCCACCATATTTTCTGCAGCTGCAAAAACAAATTTGTATCTAAAAGTAACTTCTTCTCCACCTACTGAGTTCTGCGGATCATGGTAGGGGACATGAGGGGATTCTCAGGCTTAATTCCATATACTGGAATGGATTTTTTGTCATATCTGTAAGAGAAGACTCCTAGATCAGTAGTATATGGGGTGACATTGTTATAAAACGCAGTTTGAAACGAGAATGACACTATGCCCTTTTTTGTGATGGGTTGTGCGATATTATCCAAGTCCAATGCTACCAGGCCTTTGGCAGTGATCCCGCCTGCACTGTCTGAATACAGTTTTGAGGACAATTGATCATTTGATGTCAATAGTATTAAATTTGGCGGAAAGTTGAGAAATCACAACTTGAGTATTGCAAAGCACCTGTATCCACCAGGTATGGTCAAAAAGGGTGAGTACTTTACAGTTGGAGATAATGAGAATGATGCCAGAATATTCCAACCCTTGGAAAAATGCAGATACAGGGGTGAGACCCAATGTGGCTATGGCCACCAGTTGTTGCACACCATGTGAACTTTGCAAAAGTCCCACACAGAAAAAGTTTGTGCACGTAAAATAAGGGGGTGGTTGACTTAGGTAAGGAGACTGTCTTTAACTCTCCCGTTCCCAGTGTGGTAGTGTTTGGTGCACAGGGCCAACACCAAGGAACTAGTCAATAGTACAAACGTTACTAGAGCCCAGCAGAGGGTGCTTAAGCAACAATAACTTAGTTAGAGTAGTGTTTTCATTAAAGTGAGTAACCAAACATATTTGCAACGCGGCGCAAGGAATAGTAAGGTATAGGCGTCCTAGGTTGGAGGGAACCTGGGAAGCCCAATGGTGCACAGGCGGATAGTCTAATAATAGATAAAATTAAAAGGTTAATGTAGTGCAAGACCTCCACAAAAAGGTATATGTACAGAAACGTCCAAGATAACATAAAATGTGGAAACGGTGTACCTAGCTAAGGGTTTTTTGATACGAAAGTTGACCAACGGGAGAGATTGGTCTTGATATAAGATATTTAAGGGATTTCCAAAAAACAATCAATCAAAGGAAGTGGGTCTAAACTGAGGCGCATCAATAGGTGCACACTTCCATAAGGCAATACACTATACTAGGTAATTGATTGTAGGAGTGGCTGACTCAAGATGGAAATTTTAAAAAACAAACAGGTTTTGAGTCCCCATTCACATAAAACCAAAGCGTACTGTTTTTGTTCACTGCAAAGCTAATTCATTTTAACGCACCTGCTGTTATACAGGGCCAAAGTTCTCTTGAACCTTTGGGAACAACCTGGGCATACTTCACCTTGACACAGCATTGATCTATGGTATGCTTGAGGTCTGAGAGGCCCTCCAACTTCACCTTCTTGGCTTCCTAACATGCCGCTTTGACTTTTACATTGGTCCCAATTATGATGTAATTTTATAACAATGATGGTGTCTTTGCCTTGATTATTTGGGAGTATAATACTCAATGTTTGGTAACAATATATTAGTGTCAGGGTCAGACACCAATTTATTTGGGTTGTGTTTCCTGATGACGCCTACTACCATTGAAACAAGCGTTAAAAAGGCCCTGTTAGTTTTGAAAATCCTCCAATCATTTAATCAGAATGCTTCCTCAAAGTAATTTGATTATTGGGTGTTACTACCTCATTGAATCCCTACTCAATATTGTTGGGGATCATCCCCTGATGATTATACTAATTTAATTAGTCATTAGAACCTTTCCATTGATCATATATGACTAATACCCTAGTTGTCAATCATCACCAAAATATCAGACTGAGAATATTAATCTTCATAATGATTAATCTGCCAATGAGATGGAAGATGTGGCCAACTGAAATTCCAACACCACATCAAAACATTTTGTACTAAAAGGTTTACAAAATTTACATATAGGTTTATAACATCTAAAGCATATAAAGTCTATTCATATAATATACAATAGATATTGAACTGTATATTACAAATTTGATTATTTTTTTC
Organism: Massospora cicadina; assembly: GCA_022478985.1. NCBI lineage: Eukaryota > Fungi > Entomophthoromycota > Entomophthoromycetes > Entomophthorales > Entomophthoraceae > Massospora > Massospora cicadina. The sequence goes on from JAKSZP010013380.1 coordinate 35,485, forward strand.
TCTAAAGGCTTATAGCTATAAATTAGTAAGATAAAGAACTCACTATGAGCAGAACCCTATCTTAAATTATTAATAGATGATAAAAATTCAATATAACTTTCTAATTTTTTTAACCCTGTGTGGATTTTACAGCTGAACATTTGCTTTGTTTGTAAGAGACTTGAAGCGCTTATTTTTTAAATAAGATATAGTGTTCTTTATAAGAAATGTAGGTATCTAAACTTTTGGCATGTAATAAGGTTTTAAGATTTATAATATTATTTACTGGTTGGACAATTTCTAGTCATTAAAATCTCTGATACTAAGCACTGAGTCAGTGACATAGATTTGAACTATTGAAGAATAATAATGCAACTGATTAGGAAACATATAGTTTAAAATCAATAAAATAAACTAATCCAAGAGTGGCTTATATTAACTAATACTGCATCAAAAAATCATGTAGCTAGAAAAAAGATCAAACAGTATGGATACTTTATAATAGTTAAATAAAAACTTGGTGAACTTTAGAATATGATATTTTGATAGTCTTGATCTAGTAATGAATCAGATATAGTATTTTTAGCTTAGAAAAAGCCTGATGGTTTATATACTATAAGATGTACAAATCTTAGAAAGTAAGTGTATAATTTAAGCCAATTGGAGATACATCAGTACCAACATAAATAAAACAGAAAGATTAGTAATTCAAAATTTTGTGTACTTTTTCATTCCTGTGAGAGTTTAATCTATCTAAGTGAACATATAGAATCACTAATCAAACTTGGTTCTAGTGTTGAATAATCATGAATAAGCAAGCAAATAAATGATTAATAAAATTTTTATAATCATCTGTAACAGAAAAGATAACAAAGTAAAAACAATAACTACTTATTTAAACTGCAGTGCAAAAATAGACCATATGTCAAATCTACTAAATACTTAATTTAGTCTGACTAACACCTGTTTAGCAACTTTAGCCAGCCATTTAAAAGGTCTAGCATAATTTTTGGAGTGTGCATCACTTTGCTATTTACTTCTTACTCTATGTTTCAATAATATATATTTTCATGTTGCTTTCCAGAAAAATCAATTACATGCATATTGACATTAAGTATTATGACGTCATTTCCCACCACATAAGAAGCATATGAAACAGTAACTGGACACGTTGCTATGATTTATTCCAGGTATTTTAAATGAAAATGCTTTTTAAGATAAAATCAAAAATTTACATCATGCTCAATTATTTTTTATGATATGATTTTTTTGTGGTAGCAAAATTTTTCTCGCCATAAAAAAGGAGGAATTTTGAATCTGCACTATAGAATAGAAGGTTTATATGGAGAGGTATAGCAATTTATTATAAAAAAATTAACCTTTTAACATATATCTTTTGATAAAGCATTAAGCTTGATCATCTCTAGACTAATGTCAATGAGAATATCAGCGCAATACCATTCAGATCACTATATCACTACAAAATACTGAAGTGTATCTTGTCCCTTTATAGTGTTCCCTAATAAAACCTCATGTTTAACTCAGCAGTATAAAGTCAAGAACTTCTTCTGTATTAAAAAAGTGGACCCAATGAGTTACCTTTCTATGGAAAACACAGACCATTTATTATAGCAAGGGTATGTAATTTTTAGAACCACTTATATTGATTGGTTCTATAAGATAGTATAACTATATTGGTAAAGCTACAAGATGAATGAAGAAAGTGAAGAAAACAGAGAAAATTAATTAAATTAAAAAAGTATAAAAAGTAAGCAACCTCATGTGAGCAAGCTGACAATTTCAACTCAAGAATTTATGATTCAACTTTTATATATTGACTCTCCTAAGGCACCCTAATCACCTCTGGCGAAGAACCTTCTAATAACATCACAACATGGTTGAAACATAAGCTCCCAAGTCCAGTGAAGTTCTCAGACTATTCTGGATCCCAGCATAGCCGCATCAGCAACCATATAATCTTCAGTCTATAAAAAACAAGAAGTAGTTTATATATTAGTCAAGCAGATCAACTGATATTCAGGGTTATTAATTTAGAATCTAACGTTTCATCCATCCAGAACTCTTTAATGGGTTATATAGGGCTAGAGTAAGAGAAACGCTATGAGCGCGTCAAAGAGGCTACTTAGCTCTTTGCAGGCATAGTAGGCGTGCAGGGCTCACTTACAGAAGGAACTTTATACATAGTAGGTATTTCTAATAATAATCATTTGTAAAATTGAGGACTACTGATAAACCCACTACCAGGCATACTTTCCTTTTAAGAAAGCAAGCTGTCTTTGGGAATAATGAATGATGGTGCTGAGACATCTTTTCTAATCAAAAAACATTAGTGTTTCACCTTTGTTGTATAATGAATCAAGTATGTTCAAGATAAAACTAAAAAATACTATGGTGATAAGTTTTACACTACCTTCTATTAGTTAAACAGAAAATCATACTAACATGTTAATCCTTTTTTATGCTAACATAATAGTTGAATTTTTAAGTCCTTAACTGAAGAAATAATTTTAGAGGAAGATATGAATTGTATAGCTATATTTGTTTTTTAGCAGAAAATTGGCATATTATGATATGTTGCAACTTACTAACGGGTCCATCAACAAAGAACCACTGTTACTCATGTCTGAAAGAAACTTAAACTTCTAACAGATCACTAACTTTATAGCCTACCGTGCTCATACATATCTCATAGCTCCTTAGTCAATGCAACGTTTTGGGATTTGAGATGAGGAGAAAATCAATTCAAAAATGTCTGACTTGGGCGTTAAATGTTATGTAATTATCGATTAATTGCTTGTTGACTGTCAGAATTTAAGATTTATGAGCAAATCACTTCAGTGATGTCTGATCAGATATTAAAAAATAGAGTAATGATCAACATCCAATTAGTATTAAATTGATTACTCTAAAAAAACATCATCACTCAAATTATAACAAACAAATAAGGAAGACTGATATTCCTAAGTTATAAATACCTCTTTATATTACTGGACAGAATTAAAAAGAGATGACCAATACAATAATGAAACTTAGCCTTATCATAGACAGGAGGTAAACCTTAGTCAAAGGAATATGAAACTAGAATTGGGGTAAAATGAGGGACCTTAAGGGTGTCGTTTTGTGAAAAAATAATGAAGATTCTACTCATAACAAAAAGAAATATCCATATCTTCAACAAGTTCAGAAAATACAAAAGAATATAAAGCTATAATAAGTACAGTTAGAGGCTCTTAATTGATTAATTTTAATTTTTGACGCATTTAATAACTTTTAAAGTAAGATCTGTAGCATTTTTACAATTATGATCATGAACAATCTCATAAAAATACTTCTTAGTGCAAAAGTAACGTATTTTATTGTTGTCCAAGTAGCTAAAACAAGAGAAACACCACAAGATATATAACTATAGCTTTCAATCTAGCCAATACCTAAGATCTAAATTATTTTTGACAGTCTGAAAAATGTATAACACTAACATAACTGTTTCTGACTAAGAGGGAGTACTGAGTTGTCACTATAAAAAAACAACACAATATAAATACTTCTAACTAAAAGTCTAATTTACCTAACAAAAAGTAGTTTATTAATTGGATAAATACCATCATTTAAAACGCTATATGGATTTTATCTATCTGAAAGAAAATATAAAGATTGAGCTTTTGCCATTTTATCCACCAGGAAAATATCTACTATCATTTAGCATTGATAAAATCCATGATGACGAGAGGTAATAACTCAATGAATTAGACAGTAGATCAAAAAGTATGCTGGAATGGAATCCTCTGAACCTGATACTATTAACCCTTTTGTTATCAACTTTAATTCAGTTCTTTAGGTGTCCCGATTTAAGTCTACTTACAAACAAAATTTAATAAATATATAAATAAAGAAAAAAATGTTTCTGCATTTAACCTTTTAAAGCTCCATGGAGGAAGCTATGGACTGGCAGAAGGCGAAGCATTTACCAACATGCCTTAGATGAAAACTCCTGTTATATAGTCCCATAAGAAGGATTGAAGTGCCTGAGATTAAGCTTTAATGGATTTAGTCCAAGATTTTTGTAGTGAACAAACGTTAGCAAACCAGAAGCAGGTTTTTGGCCTTACAACTACAGAGAGGGGAAAACCAATTCATTTTGAAGAATGATTTTAATTCAGAGATCAACCATTAGTCACTACAAATCGATTCACTTTGTTTGATGTCATAAATTCTGTATAATCTCCCCTTTCAGACCTACCTGAATTACAATTACACATATTGAGAAAATTTAAATTGAACTAGCATACCTGATATAAAAGAGACCTTAATTAAGATTCTAAGACCTGATGACTAAACTGTTATTTCATCATTAAGAAATAGACTTGAGTTCATGCAGCGGAAGTGAAAGGAAACCAATATGACTTAAAATTCACTTATTGTTAGGACTGACATCACATTCTATAATTAATGTTGTTGATGAAGCGATTAAGAGGCATAAAAGACTAGACAAAATGTGGAAAAAGCTCTTTGTTATAAGTTTAAAACTCATCTCAACAACCATATCTAAAGTGCTAAATATATTGAGTCTAATGCCTTAAAAGATCTTGCAGAGAATAAATTGCTTTTATCAACTATTACCAATAATCTGATTACTACTACTCTACTTCTTATTTTCTATACTTATCACTATATCACCACAATTCAGGAATTAGTAAAGCAAGTTGAAGTTAAAGCTTACAAAATGCCCATTCTTAATATCTTTGAGAGTGATTACCAGCGAATGTTGTCTCTACGTGATTATTAAAACTTATAAGAGTTTCTCAGACCACATTACTACATAGAATATGGAATCACTAGTCCAAAGATTGCCCTTTATTAGAGCTTTCTGTGCACTTCCAATCTAGTTTGCATTTAACTAATAGTTACTTTCTAAATATCATTAACAATCTAAGCTACACACTTTCTATTAGGTAATCAGTTCCTTTAATAGTTTGCTGCTATAATACACTATTCACATGGATGATTTTCATTTATGGGTTTCAGGTTTGCATTGTATTGTAAACCTTAAGATCTGAAAAGCATGGCATCAGAGATTTAAACTTGTGTATCTGAGAAGCATACCAAGTTTGATTGATTATTATCATGTGTGAGGACCATAAGTAAATTGCCACCACCAGTAGTTGATGGCTATAAGAGATGTCTATAAATACCCCATATTTCAGAACCTGCCACCTAAAGCCATAGTTTGATTGTAAAACTTAAACCATTGAAATATACACTAGGGCGTTTCCTTAGAAATCTATGGCTTTAACAATCCCTTGGAGAAAGAAAACTCAACATTCCAGGGTTACTGAGCTTAATTATGAAGTCCCAATATCAGTGTTGCCATCTAAACTTACAAAAAATGCATGTATTGTGGGTACTGTCACTCTTATTGCCTATACATGTTTATTAACTAATCACAAGGTTGTTATTATCTGTTACTTTGAGAGCTTTCATGACTTTGTACTGTAGCAACCTTTCAACAGTAGCTGTACTAGTGAAATCTATTGAGAAGGTCTTGACCAAAAGTTTTAAATAAAGGTTGAAAAATAGCCAGAATACGCCGTCCTTTTCTCTTTCCCTTAATAAGTCATTGGAAATAAAACTAAGTTTATCATATTATTTTTAACAGATAATTAACTTCTTGTACAAGCTTGGTACTACCAAAAACTGTTGAGGAAGCCCAGGTGGCTGTGGAGCTCATAAAACTTCTATATGATGGACTACATATTTCACACTAAAATCCTTGAGCCTCTCCACACTTTCTGGTCTAAAATTGTAATTAATAGTTGGTGGAATATTAAAAGCTCAATGTGCTAACATGGAAAAATTATTATCCTCTAACTCTTATTTATTACTCTCTTCATATATTTACTAGGGAACAATATTTTTGGCAATGGATCTTATTGATTTTCTTAGGTAAATTATGCTTGCACAGAAATATTGGGCCAAATGTGTTTTAGTGCCATCGTGGCTCTGTTTGATAAAGCCCATTTTCTCAAGATTTATGATGTGCCTCAGTGATTTTTCTACAAGTTTTGGATTGAATTTAAATAAAATAATGCGTAGTAAGTTCTGATGTGTCCAGACAACCCATATCATCTTTAGGACTTTAAATAGACCTTTTGAGGGCCGAAAGAAGTATTAAATTTGCTTTGACAATCTACTCTGAAATTGACCTTATAAAATGTTTTTCTTTTCTAACAAAAAATCTTGTAATTTACCATATATATTAGTAACAAGCTAAACAGCTTTGATTGAGTATATTCAAAAAAGAGTATGAGCTTTCACGCAGTCTTTAGACATTTAATAATACTTACAATTGTGGTGTACTATTGCCAATTCAACCATAGGTTTACTGACCAGGTAGAGCCCTTGTAAAATATTACAAAAGAGGTCAACTTTGAAATAACCTTGAACAAGATCAATCCCTTTAATTTATCTTTGACAGTTTTGACCACAAAACCGGCTCTAATTCACCCATAATTTGATCAGACCTTCCTTATAGTACTGAAACTAATGACATAGATGTGGGTGCAATTTATAGCTAAGCATAACAACCAGCAGGTGGATCGCCCATTAGTTTATTTCATCAAGGCATTACCCAAGACAGAAAGGAATACAGTGTAGCATAAATGAGAGTGTCTTGATGTTTTTATTGACAACATTTATTTACATCCATACCTATATAGGAATCACCTTACTTTAATTAAAACCATGTCTCCATTTACTTGATATTACAAATGAAGTATAAAGATGGTAGAATAGCAGAGGGAACTTTGAGTATTAAGCTATGTTTTTCAATTGTGCACCAAGATGGTACAATCCATCAGAATGCCAATGAGCTATCTCAAATGCCTTTCCTAACTGTTATAACCCCAAAGAAGATCCTCTATATATAGCCTATTGGTTGAACAATAATATTGGAGTTGATTAAACCAGAAGACTTGAGTTAAAAAGGATTGACCCAGAACAATCAAATTTAATATGTGATGCTCTATTAAGCAAGTTTTTGGGAAATGGTTTCCTTATGTGCGACCCTCACTTCAAATCCATTATAATATTGATATAACTGTAGTATGGGACACGGATCTTTTAAAAAGGCTTATGAGTGGGCATGATATAAAACTGCTGAGACCAAATTATTGAAACTATATAGGAAGTTTAAGAGTTATGAATGACGTGTAGTAATAAAGGTTACCCAAGCTTAAAATATTAAATTAATTGGCGGCACCCTCTGGCCCCTCCAGTGTAATAAGAATTGATGAGGTGGTTTCCTTATCAGCTGTAACTTTATGGCGATTAATGAAAATTGTCATTATATCACTAACAATAATGAGTTTAACTATCTTTGTCTCAGCGGAAACAGCAAAAGCCACCGCTAGGTTTCTTTTATAATCTATATAAACACAATATGATGCCCCAGGATTCTGATCTCAAAAAATATAGACTTAAAAATAATCCTCTGATATTGCATGAGCTGTAAGTTCCATGAAACACTAGTCAAACATTAATTTTAACCTGCAAACCCTCAACTAATGGGGAAAGAAAAAATAACTAATGAAATTCTTGTGAAAGATACTTAGGAAAATGCTACAATTGATCCTATAAGATGAGTCACTACTTACTAATATACCTGCTAGCCTTTAAGGTGATCTATCATTGCATCAGAAGATGTCACACTTTCAAACTCTTTATAGGAAATGATCATGGCTTATATTACTATATAAACTCTATTGGAGAAGGCAGTGCCCAATAGTAATGAGCTAACATACATGTATTTATTGTCAAGATAGAGCAGTTACAAACCATTTCCTCCAATTATACTATATTAACCACCACTAGGCAGGCTTCTCAAAACAATGTATATATATATCTTCTTTCCACCACTTACTAGATATGTGATCTTATTCTATTTTTATTACCATTGACTTGGTAGAAAGCCAAACAAAATTAGACACCTCTCAATATGAACCTTATTATATTATTCATATGGCAGGATATTTTTGTAGATGATGTAAACTGGGGTCTGTGGTAAACAGAGTTCAGTAATATTACTACAAGCTTATGTTTCCCTGATACAGGATCAGGAGGGGGTACTATTAGGATCTAAGACAAGGAGAGATTTGCTCCAAATACCTGACTAAGGTATAAGAAAATTGGCTAATCATTGCTTAAGTCAGTTGACAAGGGTTGTAATTTAGGTTGTAAGCTGATAAGCTATTACAATTTCTGACCTAGATTTTAGAAAAAGTGTAGTAATTATCACCAATTTCAATCGCAAATATATACATCCAAACAATGATATTACTAAACATTAAAACAAAAAATAGGAATAATGTGATTCAAAATTAAATTAGCTTATCAGGTTACCAAATTAGCATTAGCAAAAGATGACAAAATGTATACAAACCAATGATTCTCAGCAAAAAGAGGAGTGTATGCTTGGTCAAGGGGAGTAGTAATTTAGTAACAAAAAACTAAGGGACCAGAAGAGATTCCTTTAATGGAAACAAGAGTGAGGATTCTGTCAAGGATAAATAATATTTTATAGCATTAATGAGTTTAAAGAGTACACTAGAATAGATAGCATTATTATAAATTTATGATCCAAGCTCTTCAAATAAGTTGTTTTTAATTTTATACATAAATATTATTTTTCACTAGTTAATATCTGTAGCAATTTCTACGTTTAACCATTGATGACGTCCTATTAATCTCTCTTTTTGTTTCAGTAGTTTACTATAATTTTGGCCAATTAGCTAAAAAGAGAATTACCCCAAGATATCAAATTAGTATTTACAAGTTAGGAAATTTAAAGAGCTATATTTTTTCCAGTTTGACAAGTGTACAACATTAACAAAGCAAAACTTGTATAGAGACTTATTTACAGTAAGCTAAATAGAAGTTAAAGCATTTTATAATATCAGCAACTATCATATCATATGGTGGTGTAGCATCTATTCTCAACACGACATACTTAATAGAAGAGTAAAAGGTGATTATTTATAAGTTTTTTATGTAAGCAATATGATTGAGGAACAAATGAAAGCACCAGCAAAATATTTTAAATTTAATAGCTTTGGAAAAAGTATTAAATGTTAATAAAGAAAGTAATACAGCTAAGTTACACAAAGAACTAAAACTCTCAGAGAAAAAATAGAGGAACTGAGAAAAAGAACTTTATTAGATAACCTAAAGAAATAACCCTTACGTGGTGGCTACAGAGTACATTAGGCTAGATAATGGATGAAGTGAACTATTATTTTGTGAAAGATTTTATTATGCATAAATCATCACTTAAAGATTTTCTGAATAAGGTTTGTTTCAAGAGGGGACACAATAGAAGGAGCAGAATTTTAAAGCTACGCATAGTGGAATCAATAATGTTTATTTTAATCTTGGACTAAAACTGAAACTTAAGATTAATTATTGAAGAAACTATGAAGATAATATCTTGAAACCAATGAAAATAACCATAAAGGTTTATACATTGGTGAAATATCTATGTAACTTGATAACTATTTTATTATAAATTTATATTGTGAGATATTTATAGGGCTAGTGAAGAAATGATGTTGTATAAGGAATTTTTTCTTAGACAGGATTTCTTTTTCTAAGCTCAATATCTAGGTACCTTATATTCTTCCCAGATGGAGTTTTGGATTTACATAAAAAAACCAAGGGATTCTATTAGGATAGCTTCCTCCATTAGCATTTTATCATTAAATTATTTATTGTATAATTGAGATCAAAAGTTGTCGCTATTCTTAAATTACTCTTATTTTAGAATATGAGCTGTAAGTTTTAACAGCAGAAAGTCCTAGTAATTACATTTCCTTATGTGATATGTCAATTGAAGATGACGTTTATATTTATCTCTTTCAAAAATACAAATTAAGTGAAAAATACCCATCTAGATCTTGTTGAAGTGTTTTAAGATACTTAAGAAATTTAGATTAGACTTGATTAACTACAACGCCAAGTTTAGTGTCATAAGTAGAATATTATGACTTTTTCTTTACATATCTTATTAAAGAAAACATGAAATTACTAATTTGTGAGACTTTAAAATTTCTTTCTAGTTACATTAAAATTTGCAACTGATTAATTCAAGACTGGTAAGTTTAATAATCTATATGAGGAGATGATTGTGCACCCAATGTCAAGTAAAGGTTGGGTAAGCGCGGTAAGGGGCACAGGGTCAGCTTTCTCACCGTCCAAAGTTAGAAAACGCCCCAATGACAACAGTGGGCAAGATAAAAATAAGAAACCAGCGTTTAGCCTTTTACTGGAGATTTTATCATGGCACACAAAGTGCTTTTAATACATCAAAACTCTGCACTCTCAGCCCCTGTCATCAGTGGAGCATAGGATCCAAGTTTTTTTGGATATAAATTTAATGGTGCTTTAGGAGAAGTTCTGTGGTGTTGTACACAAACACTTCTCTGCCGTGGTATATGTTACACTGCGCTCAATGACCTGGGGTTGGTTGGACCTTGATTTTGAAAATGTGCAAGCAGAGGATACCACTTCACAGATGTGCATGGTGGTTGATTTCCTGGATGGTCAAAGGATGGTCAAAATGAAGTGCACATTCTGGACCAGATATAAACAAAATTATGTCACTTTTAACTTTCTCCCCACAACGGTGAGATGTAATGTACTAGAACGCTATCTCCCAGATGGACAAAAAATTATGGGGAATTACACTATTGAAATGCAGTGCTTCACACTTATGACGGAGCTTAGCACAGGCAAAGCAATTGCAGTGATCACCCCAACTGTGGTCATCACAGAAGATTTAACTCAAATTCTACTCACCACAGTTATTAATATTTATAAGCAGGACTCCCACTCATTCCACATTATGATGGATAGTGCACCCCCTATCTGCACCTATTGTTGCACTTTCAGCTATAAAGCACACACCTTCCCTTCCAGAGAGGGCACCACTCAACAAGAAATTTTCCCAACACAATGGGAAGTGCGAACTCTCATTACAGACCTGCCATTGACACTGACGTCATCTTCCCGTGGGGTGCACATGGGTTTTATATTCAGGTTAAAACTGTGTCCTCAAAAGAGTGCAAAAAGGCCAAACAGGCCTGAAGAGCAGCAGCCAAGGCAGCGGTTATGGCAGCGTCATTGATCCCGCCTGCCCAGACCCTGCTGACATTAAGTCATTAATAGCTGAAGCAGCTCTTGATTTTGTTCACTAAAAAAATTGAGCCCCAACCTGTGGAACAACTGTTTGAGTAGGGTTCCCCAGTGCAATTTTACTGTGCACCAATTGAAACCAATTCTCCCAGCTTAACCCTCCCCAAGTTTTTGTTAAACTCTGATGGTGCACCACAGGAGAACCTCAATACAAAAAGTCAATCAAAGTCAAAACCAAAATCCAAAAATGCATCCAAAGTAAAGGAAAACACGCTTAAAGAAACCTACCCAGTGCCACACTGCACACGTGGTGCCTCTAAGTTGCCTGCCAAAAAAATGAGGATGAAAGGCAAGGGGGCCCTTCACATTGCACCTAAGGTGCGATGGAGTCTCCTTCACAATAGGGACATTAAACATCACTGGACTCAAGGCCTTGCCGTCCTGGGCTAGAAAACTGAGCTTTTAAAAGACAATTTACCTGTGGACATCCTGATAATTCAGGGATCCCAATGTCCACACGGTGCCAAGGACACATGAGCAACTATGCTCCTCCCCTCCTCTTTTTTTGTTGCCGCACTGTGGGGTGCGTATACATGCATCCCATATTTTAAATTTATATCTAAAAATTAGTATCTTGATGGTCATGTGCTGGCCATGTACTTTTCACAGGATGATGGAGTTGCATTTTATAGTTAATGTTTACACCCATGCCTGTGCATGGGCTTTCCAGTATTTTCTCTCATCTGTAACTTCCCTTCAACTTCCACCTATTCCATTTTGTGGTGGATGACCTGAACTGCTGGGTCAATCAAGACACCGACTTATAGTCTTCAATGCCTAACCCCCCACAGGGGCACATCAAACTCCACATCCTGAAAACCACATTGAGGTTATTTGATACCCTTCCCAAGCATGCGTTGCTGCTACTCAACATGTCCCATCCTTATGTGCACAATAGTCATCTAAGGTTTATGTCCCGCATTAACTTCATTTTTGCCCATTTAACTTTTGCCCCCAGATTGCACACTTTAAAGAAACAAAAATTGGTTTATCCAACCACAGGATGGTTTTGGTATCCTTTAATTTATTCAATCCTGGGTGCACATGCGTCGCAATGGTGTAAACTTTGTCCAGCTGATTAACATTGCCCATGTTTTCAGAATGGGTGGACACCGCAACTTTGGCACTGGAGTTCGCCATACTGTTCTGTGCTAATCCACTTTCTACTTAGTCTGTCTTCAAAGCAAAACCGCCCTTCAGGCATGCCACATCTCTTTGCGATGCTATTGGGCTGCCTCAGCAGTCATTAAGTGCATGCTAACAGAAGTGGATCACCTGGAGTCTAAGGTCCCCGCTGCAGGGTAAAGCTCAGATTGGGGTCATAAGTGGGCAGAAGGGTATGCTCATCTCAAAGCGCTGTTTATACAACATAAACATCGCTTTTGTGTACAATACAAGGCAAAAAATATAACAGCAGGCGATACATGCTTCGCCTAATTTTTGAAAATTATTCTCCCCACGCCAGAGCTTGGCCTGCACACAGGTGAGGCAGTCGGACAAGTCTTTTGTGGATACTCCAGCCAAAGTGGCAGTTGAAGTTCAGAACTTTTAATTCAAGTTGTATAAGTTTGAACCAGTTGAACCGGCCGCAATTGATGAGTTTCCTAATTGTGCACATATCCGCACTGTTTTCACTACCCAAAGTTTATAAAGCTAATTACTCAGGGGGCGGAATGAAAGTCAGTAGGGCGTATGGCTATCAACATAAAGGTTATGGGTTTGATTCCCACTCTTTGCACATCAATTATGGTGGCAGTTGAAGGAGTCTATTGGCGGTTAGTAGGTCTAATAACACACAAAAGACTTACCCATGACGTAACTAGAAAAATCTGAGTCCCAATCTGGAGGTGGAAAAACTTTCTATGACAGAGTAGACCCTGCTCAGGTTTCATGTCGATACTTTCTTTCTATTTCAGTAATATCCATCCCCTGGTCAGCCTGCCTCGAATAAATAAATGAATCTAATTACTTGTGATGAACTCTGTATGCCATTTGTGGTGCACCAAACAGGAACTTCCCAGGTCCAGATGCGATTCCATAAGAGTTCTACAAAAAGTTTTAAAATTATTTCTCCTCAATAATGCTTGCCTCAATAAAAAATATCTTTTAGAAACGCGCCTCCTCCCTGCAGCCAGGAGGCTATATGATAACGCTGTATAAGAAGGGGGATAAGCTGGACTTGGCGAAATGACATTCCATATCACTTACTAATACAGATACTAAGTTATGTATTAAAATTATGGCCAAGCGCCCAGGAGAGGTTGCCTCTGAAGTAGTTTCCTCTAGGCAGTTTAGTTTTATCCCCAAACGGTCAACAAGGGACAACATTCACACTGTGGCCAAAGTCTGCCACTCTCTGGCTACTGGGGCGCTTGTGTTCTTGGACCAACAAAAAGCATATTATAGGGTCAACTGGGATTACCTCAAAGCCTGCCTTCACATATTCCACCCTCAGTTCATAAAATGGGTGATGATGCTCACGGAATCTGCCATAATGGCTGTGCATGGCCCTGGCTTCCTAACAGATGTGGTTTACCTCAAAGGGGTCTCCGCCGAGGGGAATCTTTAAGTCCACACTTATACAACTTCATCTTTGACCAACTTTTACGCAGTGTGAATGCACGCCTTTCTGGTGTCCATGTGCAAGGCCAAGCACCTGTTAGGATGCTGGCATTTGCGGATGATTGTGTGGTTGGCATGTCTGTCAACCATGATGCTCGCTCACTTGAAGCAAATAAACAGGATTTCTTTAGGTTCAGTAACGCCACCCTTTATGCCTCCAAACCAAAAAATTATCCTCGGCCAGTACCAAACCCATTGGTCACTGCCCCTTACTCAGCATGCTCCGTTGGCTAGGTTTCTGGTTTACTTGCCCCGCCAACCCTTTCAGACCCTCTTATGCTCCCTTTTGTATCAAGACCCACTGATGGGCCAGTGCGCCATTTGGGAGTGTGGCTGGAGGCGGGAGGGTGCGCCTCATTGGTAATGGAGCACCACATCCTTGACAATGTCACAAAGCGCATCCCTTCCTCAGAGCCCACCAAATTACCCTTACAGGCGGTGCAATACTTGCCAACTCTATGTTCCTTCCAAGAGACTGGTTTGTGGCCCATGCCATCGCTTTCCCCACTCTTTCTTCGCCTCTTTGTATGAACTCCTACAAGGGGAGATTTGGTTAGGCAATCCTCCCCCTGTGCGCCTGGATGTCATGTTTGGCCCTCGCCATAGTGGTGGTATGGCCTGCTCAATTATGAGGCCATGCCTCCAGATTACTTGGCACCTGCATCACTGCAGTCACCAGCCCCACACTCTCAAACCAACACTAATCACATGCGGCCCACTCCAATCTTGCCCACGCCCTTGGCCTCCACAATCTAAAAACCCATTCTCTGCTTAAATATATGGCCTCTCATCCCTCTGCTGCAGGCCCACATGGGACAAAGCCTCAATTCAAAAGAATTCTCCTCTCCATGTGGAGCGCTGAGTGGAAAATCAGCATCAGTGGACACACCACCCAGAGGGGTCGCCCTACTCCCCGTTTCAAGAAAGAAGTCCGTGAGAAAGTCGTTGTAAAAAAATCTTGTACCCCATTTTTTCCCCCATCATTACCCGTGTGGACTACCTTAACAAGCTGGACATCCCTTACTCTTTGGTGACCCAAAAGGGCATTTTTCAGTGCATTCACCATCATCTGTTACAAACACAGATTTGCGCCCAGTGTGGAGATGCCTTAGAAAGATGTACCGCACTGCTGAGCGGTCCATAGCCTCTCAGTCTTCATGCATTGTGTGTGTCAATATGGGTCATTAGTTCAATGCTTGGAAGATTGCCCGCCATCACAGGTGATCTGGCAGGATGTTATGCGTCTTTTTTGCCAAGAGCGAGTACAGGCTTTCAGCCTATCCAAGAACATATTATCCTTTTCCATGACCTCCCCTATACACCCTTCTCTCTGCGCCTTAGTCATAGCAATCACGCTATAAAAAATCCACACTATTGTTCATGACGCTCTCTCTGGCACTACCCCAACCCTCTGAGAAGCTGTGCGTCTCTTCCACTCTCACCTTATGGATCACTTCCAAGATTTATTGGTTGATCACCTGACATCTCACCACCGCAATTGGTGTCATCCTGGTTCCCCATCTGGTTCCTAACAAAGGATCCTTTCCTTCATTTGTGTTTGATTTTGGGCTGGCCTCTCATCTGCTCCCCCTCCGCCTTCCACTGGCGGTACTGCTGGCAACATGAGGTAGCTTCAGCTCCTCTGGGGTGCCCTTATGGTTTCTTGGTATTATGTTGCTGGTGTTTATCAGAAGTGCCTGTCCCATGGTCAACCTTCCATGAATAAAATTTAAAAATTGAAATTTAATTTGTGAGACTTTCTACCAGTGTGATGATAATAGTATAGTAAAAAAATCTTAAGCTGAGATACAGTGAATAATTTATAATGGTTTAGATTAAATATTTCAATAGGTATCAAATGATAGAAATTCATACTAGGAAAGAAGATATTCTGTAAGTTTGTATTTTTAAAAGTGAGTTTATCAGTTTACATAATTAAAGTTCAAATATGTTTCAGGTTAAAGATGTTTTCTACTTTAATCCTTCAAAGACCTTAAAAATGTGTTAGTGTTATTTGGTAACTAATTTTTATGCAAAAAGATATCATATAGTAGAAATACAATGCGTGTATTCTTAGAGTCTAGAATTCTAAGGATCTACCAGGAAGCTATTGAAGCTTTCCATGATGTTGCAGAGCCAGCCACTAGTTTATACTAAAATCATTACATTAAGAAGAGATTGTTGAAACAATCAGCTATTCAATATCTCAGCTTTGCTCTCTTGGCAACAAACTGAAGATAATTGATAATCCACTTAATGTGTTTAGGTAGGAAAACTTGGACTGGAATTAAATTTTCTCTAGATATTCAAAGGTTCCTAGCAATTCTTGGTGGGATGGAGATATATTCGTCCCAGAGAATTGGAATTTAAACCAAAAATATATGCTGTAAAAATTAGTCTAATAAGAAAAGATTTATATACATAAATTATTAAAAGAAAATCAGGAATGTGTTTAATGGTAGGCGAATATCATGTGTGAGGGTGGAAAGAGTTTCAGAAATGCAGGAGGTGAAGGCACAGTCCATATTCAGTGTTTTATTAGATTAGAATTTATTAAAGATGGCTGAGCTTAGATAAAATAGTGGTAATGCAGTTAAGTTGTTTACATTATCTGCTATTAAGGAGCCAATATGCAATGATTAATAATTGTGGCATAAGGTGGTTAATGGGTGAACAGAGGAAGTAAACAATGATTATATCCTCAGGCCTAATATCAGGATGATATTAAGTTGCTCAGGAATTCTTCCCTATCCATTGGCAAGTGGAGCACTACTGAGTATTTATCCAGAATTCATTAGTTTTTAAACTCAGCGTTATTATGAAACGGTTTGGGCTTAGATATAAAACCATAGTGATTCTGGGTGTAGGCCATTAATCATTGGTAGATAATTTATACAATAAATTTAACCATAATCCCAATTAAACATTAAATAATAGAATAAGCTAGTGTCAATAGCAATAGTAAAGTTAACTATGTTTTTAGGTAATTAATACATCATAGTCCTAAAATCAAGGCTTCACCTAAACTAAGGCAAAGTCTGGCACCATCTGTTGCAAAATTTTCAATCCACACATTTATAACTATAAATAGTGTGCCAGGCCAGAAGTATGAAGTCTGATGACCCTTACATTTTTGCCTTTACTGAATAACTTTCCAACAAGTTTTTGCTGCAACTCCCCAAAAAACATAGCCAACTTACCTTTGGTCCATTGACCAGCTTGGGAGGACCAGAGACCTACACCCGCCTAGGAGACCCAGCTTTCCCATCATTCCCTTGAGGTTAATCTCCTTCAGTACTTTGTTGAAGTAGCCAGTTGAGCAAGTCCACGCGGGGGTTCCTTGTAGCTCCAGGTATTGAAGTTGTGGCGCCAACCGCTCCCTAGATGCACTCAACTGGCACCTAAATTTCTGGGATCTCTACCCCTACCATCTGATGTCAAGTATACTAGTCAACTTAAAACAGATAAATAAGCAAAAGTAAAGGTCGTTATTAAGAAAATAGTCAGGGTATTTATACTAAGGCAATGAGTGGCAATTAGATGCCCGCCTATCAGTAACCATCAGCATCGTTTGCCAGCAAACATTATCTTGAAATCATTAACATCAAATTCTGACAGATATGATCTTGAACTATCCTCAGCACTGATCACCAGTATTTCTTAATAAATACATAAAATAAAATGAATGAATATCCTTGGCATAATTGCTGTAAATTTAGACTAAGGTGAAAAATGGAAATTGAATGTCAACCTAGAGAAAGCCCTCTTTATTGATTTCTGGTAACAAATGTTGATGTATCTTTGGAATCATCTCTGGTAAAAAATAAGAATTATTTATAAATAAACTATTGATTATCTGCAGCATCAATTGCTAGTAAATCAGTAAACTGTTAAGCTATTGATGATTTGGACCAATACTTTGGAAACGGCTTAGGCATCAAAATAGCCCAACTTGAACAAGGATCTGAATTTGGACTAGATATAACTAAACTCATCCTATTAGGTAAATTAATTGGCAGCCGTGCCTGACCAATTTAAACCTAATTTTGGAATTAGGAGAAGAGTCAATCTAGGTAAATTACCAACATATCCTCTGACTTAACCAGAAGTAATCTATAGCGTGGCTCCTACATCATTAATGGGCCAAACATCATTAACTTAATGGCAGAGAGTTCTATGGTACCAGTACCTATCTCCAAGAGGCGTCAGAAACAAAAAGATTTGAAGAGCTTTGTTGCCTTAAATGATGATCAAAGCATTGTGGGTAAAAATACAGCATTTTGTTCTGGAAAAACAATGGTACTAAAGCCACCCCTAACAACCTAATATTTTGCCTACGGATATCAAGAACCACTAACACTACCCTTGTAGTGAGAAACAAGTTTACATGTTTTACAATCTGCACATTTGGAACTCTACTAGTGTGACAAGACAACAATATGATTCCTGTTGACCCATTCTCTTTTAAATTAACCTACTACCTATAACTATAAGTTTGCACTTCAACTCCCCAAACCACATAACCAACAACTTCACTTTTGTTCAATTAACAACCTCAGGAGGCACAAGAGCCCTACACCCCTCTGAGAGGCCCAGCCCTGTCCCATCATCTCCCTCAGGATTAATCTCCCTGAATCCTTTTTTGAGTTTTTATTATAAATTTAAGGCTGAGTCTTTCAAAGGCTACGAGATTACTAGTCACTATAGCTCCAGCGGTGTCTCCTAGCTGACGTCCAATCATCGGGGTAACTCTCTTGTCATAAAAGAGTTCTTTTTTTTTTTTTTTTAGTACTAGATCATAAAAGAGTTCTTTGTCAAGAAAAATCTATGCTAGCATAAAGGCAATATCTCTATACAACGCTAGGAAAACTCTGGTAAAATGAGGCTAAATAGAGGTTAAAAAAGAGGATATATTTATTGCTAAAATCCGGGTACATTTATAGCCTTGGTAGAAGTTTGGGATTAGAATATATTTTAATTTAAGTTCAGGTTTGGTTAGGGTATGGTGATTTACCAGATAATGCAGCGGAATGTGAAGGTTTTTGGGGGACATGATCTTTCCTGATTTTGGGTAGCAGATTCAGGAGATCTTTGAATATCAAGACATGTGTCAGATTAATCAGCAGAATTAGGATATATTCAAGATTTTAATTATCATATAGAATTTCATTGTTTGGTGAAATTTGTTAGCTTCCACAGTAGTGTGACTCCTTTGGTTGAGTTGAAAATTATTTTTGCAATAATATACACCCAGACTAGTGTGAATACCATCATCTCAGACAATTCCTTCATCAAGGTCTTGCCAAGGGGGGCATAACTTCAGGAAAATATAGCATGAACTTACTTTATGGCAGAGTTAAATTTGACTTAGGCGCTTAAATACTACAAACCTCAATGAAAATCATTCAATCAGGTATGACCATAGTGCATCAGGTTTTTTGAATTTGACCCCCTGGAGAGTGATAGTATAACAAGATTAGATCCCCTAGCTGGTTATCAGGAAAAAACCAGTTTCTGGGCGTTGATTTGATCTGCTTCTCATTTAATTATAGTCCCCATGGACTTATCAGCTAAAGTTTGTAAATAAAAATTCATCTGCCTGCCTTTGCATTTCTAGTTCAGACGTTAATGGCGTGGAGGCTTCGAATATGAGCTGGCCACTTGAGAGTAAGATTGGCTCTCAGTCTATAGTGCTCTTAAGGTGACATCTCGATAATTTAATGGTAGCTCATGTGGTATGCCAATAGAGACTTCAGAAGGTATTCATTCCAATGAGAAGGGTCAGATTGAGCCATCTTGTGGAGGATGGTGATTAGAGTTCCATTCACTCTCTTTACTGCTCCATTGGCAGCAGGATGATAAGAGGAAATGAAGGGGTGATATATGCTTATCAGCTAATTAAGTTCAGCGATTGCTTGGGATATGAAGTTTATGCCATTATTGGATAGCATTACCTTCAGGCTACCATGGTAGATGAAGACTTGTTTAAGCAAAAATGGAAACATTTGATTTAGAAGTGGGAAAAGCAACCAAGATGGCCTCAACCCATTTCATGAAGTGATTGACCGCTAGTATGGTATACTGATGGTTGTACATCGATGTATGTGGGGACCAATAACATTAATACTGATGGTAGCAAATGGGGCAGTAAGACCCACGACATGGTGATTATACATTGAATTTGGATGTTTCTGGTTAGCACAAATAAGTCAAGAATCAATGGCATCTTGGATCAACTCAACTATCCCGTCCCAGTAACATTGCTCTCACAGTCACTGATGGGGCTTTCTTACAGAGTCATGGCCTAAATTGAATGGCCCTCCAGGGCAGTTTCTGTTCTTACTGACAGCTGGACTAAGGCATCCAAGAGGTTCTAACTTGTTTATATAGTAATCCATCTTCAATCTTATTCCGCTCAACCATCTCCTTAATTTGGTTTTTAAATACAGTAGTCTAAAGTCTTCTTTCCTTGGGGTTCCCATATGATCACAAATTTGATCTTCTATGAAGGAATAGAGAATTAATATGGGCAGTCGTAATAATCTGTCAAAATTTTGATGTATCATTCTGGTGCGATGAACAATTTAGAAAGTCATAACTCTGAAGTTTGAGGGCCCAGCGGGCCAGCCAGCCATCCATATGGATTCTTCATCTGTTGTAGTTACCATAGAGAGGCATGATTCGTCGCCATAGTAAGTTAATTTTCTATAAAAGAAGGGTTGAAAATGCTTAATGGCGAGAAGAATATCTAAGCATATGGATTCGTGATGCTGTAATTCCTCTCCGCTCATGTTAGAGTCTTGCTGAAGTACGCTATAGGATGATCAACTTAATTTCTAAAAAGCTGTACATGAATGGAACCAAAAGCCATGTAGCTAGAATCAGTAAAAAGTATAAACAGATCATCAAATTTGGGATGTTCCAATATAGGGACTGTCACGGGAGCTTAAATTAGGAGTTTGAAGCTTGTTGTTGAGTTTCCTCCTTCTGCAATGGAACCTCCTTGGTTTCCGCCTCCATCACTTCTGCCGCTCCCCCTCCAGCGTCAACCCAGCTGCTGCCTTGACCCAATTTTTCAAGTGTGGCTCAATCCTCCTGCCCCCAACCTTGGAGAATTCTGGTGCTGCTTCCAAAGCGGCGCTCAATCAAGATCTAATCTTTTTAAAAATTTGACTGGGTCACAGCATTCTGAGTTGATGGCTGAATCAGTTTTAGCTGAGCATCTGTGGTTGCCAGTATAACCAATCAACTCCTGCTACCGCTACAATTCCTGTGGCTGGCTAAGCGTTGACCAAGAGAAATCCATTCTGAGTGTCTCAAATAGATCAATGATAGCAAACGGCCATTCAATGTCAAACCAGATTTCATTTTAAGGGGAATTTTCTTAATCCTCCTAATTTGCACTCTCGCCACTTTTAATACAAACATGGTTACCCCTAACTACAAAAATATAATTAAAATGGAAGTAGAGGCTGCAGCTGCTCCTGCCAACACCATTCTACGCCAGCATCTTTATGGGGCGATGAAACCCCTTGTGGAGGATATTTGTATCCCAAATTTCCCCCATGGTTTTGATGAAAATGAGAAATACAAAATAGAAGAGCTCGCTTTTGGTGCAAGCCACATTTGCATTAATTTAGAAAAATTTCTCTTTTTGACCCCAAAATATTGCCCAAAATTCACCAGCGCATCAGGTCATTTACTTTCATGCCTGGTCTCATAACTTCCTTAAGCATCAACATGCTTAATACCTTGAAGAAATGGATACCTCCGGATTTATCGATGAAGAAAACTCACAATTATAACTCCTCATGCCACATGTTGTTGATACTTCTACCATGATGTTGCCCACAATGGTCTACCAGCTAAAGCGCTCACCGGACAAAAGTTTCCCCATAGCTTACTCACCTTCTGATATGGCTTCCTAGGCTGTTAGCTGAGGTGCCATATTGGGATATTTTATTTTATGATAATAATTTGTTTGGCTTAATTGCAAATAAAAATTTATGGCAGCTCCCCCTCTTGGGTTAGTACCACTAGTGCTAAAAAAGGAATGGAACCTTCTTATGAAGCAATACGTCAGCAGTTTGGCAAGCTTGGAAAAGTGGGGGATAATTTGTCAGTAATAGCTAATCATCTTTAGAAGACCTGAATATTGCACAAGCTGGCTGATCAACTCATTTTAAAAGTTGTGACCACTTTGTATGGTAATGACGAGATCCCTTCTTGGGCAACCTTATGCCTTGAGATTCATGTGAGTTCAAAAATGGCATTTTTTGGCGTTAGTTTAAGAAAAGCAGAGTAAAAACATTTAAACACTTAATTCAGTTTGCGAGGTGTTGATGATATTATAAGAGAACATGGTCATGTCATCTAAGTAAACTAGCAACACAACATTTTCAGGTCCCCTAGCAGGCAGTCAATTGCCCTTTGGAGCGTGACAGGGCGTTACATAATCCTTGGGGCATCTGAGTAGGCTCAAATAACCTTTCACTTGATATAAGGGCATATTTCTCCCAATCATCTGGTGTAAGCTTGATCTGCCAGTATCCTCTGGCGAGATTCAGTGCAGATATGAGTTGAACTAGCCAAAAGTCATAAAAAATCATTGATTTATGAAAGCAGATAACTTTCCTTTCTAGTATGGCTGTAAGGATAGTATCTAAAGATCTCCTGTTCCCAGCGTGGCAGTGAACGGTGCACAAGGTCAACGCCAGGGAACTAGCCATTAGTGCTAAAGTAAATAGAGCCCAGAAGAGGGTGCTGGAGCAATAACTACTTAGTCATAGAATTACGAGTTTTCCAATAAAAAACCCATCAAAAGCGATGTGGTGCACATAGCGAAAGGGGCTAAGTAGCCCAGGTTAGAGGGAATATGGGCGAACAAATGGTGCACGAAGTGATAGCTGCAAAGTATTTGCTATGGTAAGGTTTACAGAGCGCGAGACCTCCTTGAAGAGGTTCATGCACAGGAGCGTTTGGAATATCATAAAATTTAAAATAAACGTAAACGGGAAAAGATTTATTTGGGAAGTCAACCAACAAGGAATGTTAGTTTAAGGAAATTGTATTTAAGCTTGGATGGGGGAATACAGGATGTGCTGCAGTGGGCCCAAGCACCAACCCACCAATAGGGCAACGCTTCCATCTGAATTAGTTAAATAGGCTGAAAGCAACTTCACTTGAGTGATAAATTGAAGTTGGATTTGACCCAAATGCATTGTTTTGTAAGTGGAATGGGTTTTTAAAACCCCGTTCCTTGACGAACCAAATGGAACCGTCCACGTTAACTAGGTAAATTGTCTGTTTTAACAACTGGGCCATTGTGAGAGGTTAGGCATTTGGCACACCACTAGTCCCAACCTGGTTTTATTTTGCCCGAACCCAGCGTTGGTCTAGGGTGTGCCTCAGGTCAGGGAGGGCCTGTAGCTTCACCTTCTGGGCCTCCTGGAGACCAGCCTTATCTTTGGGGTAGGTCCTCACTATCATGTCATGTGCACATGCCATTACCCTCTCCTCCCAAAGGGGCTCAACCCCCCTCCAGTGGCTTATACAAGGGAAAAGTTCTTGTGGGCAGGGGCCAACTTCATGGCGACAACGCTAGGTTTAGGTTAATCTCCAGCAGCCTGGGGGAAACGCTTGTGTAAGGCGTCAATAAGATCTTGGGCATGCACACAGTCGCGCGCTGGAACCCAACTGTTCTCTGCAGCGTCAAAGCCCCTCAAGGATACCAGGTACTTGATTCTTATTTTAATGCGACGGGAGGCAACTATTTCTTCCACCTCCCACTCTGGCGCCCTATCCACGAGATAGGCCTTAGGAATCTCTGGTGGGGGCCCTTGAACAACGTCAGTTTGCTCTTATGAAACACAGAGAAGATCTGGAATGAGAGGGGGGGGGAGATCTAGCTGGTATGAGGCATGGCCCACCTTTCTAACAACGCGATAGGGGCCAATTCTCTTTGGTCCCAACTTCTTACATGGCTGCTTGATTAGGATGTTGCAAGCATCAAGCATCATGAGATCCCCTTCCTTATATGTGGGACCCACTTGGAGCTTCCCATCAGCGATCTCCTTATATACCTGCATAGACGCCTCCAAGCTTGTGAAAATCCCCTGGTGGACTTCTTGATTGTCTTGGCAAAGTCCACCACCGCTTCAACCTTAGACCCACAGCTGGGCTCCATGTTAAAGGTGGGGAAAAGCCATGGCTGACGAAAACGGGGAACAACCAATCAAAGAGTGCAAAGTATTGTTGTAGCTAAACAGGGCCATGGGAAGATGAGAAACCAAATCTATATGATCCACGGCGGTGTAACACCACAGGAACTGTTTCAAGCATTGGGTCACTCGTTCAGTCTGCCCATCTGATTGAGGGATGATAGGCAGTTGAACAACCCGGGCGAATCTGAAGAGTCTTACACAAGTTTTCACTAAAGGTGGAAGTGAATTGGGGTCCCCAGTCACTGATAATCTCTTGAGGAATCCCATAGAGCGCAAACACATGGGTGATGAAAAGCCTAGACATCTCCGCTGCAGTTATTGTGGTTCTGCAAGGAATGAAGTGGGTGAATTTTGTAAAACGGTCCACCACCACCATGATTTCATCATAACCATCAGAGACAGGTAGTTCCATAATGAAATCAATTGAGAGGGAAGTCCAGGGCCAATCAGCCTTTTGGACTGGTACCAACAACCCCGCTAAAGGTTGACGATTGGGTTTCATCTGGTTGCATACCAGGCGCTCCTTACAATACCGCCCCAACTGAGCAGGCAAGCCCTTCCAATTGTAGGTGCGGCGTATCAACTCCAAGATTTTGCTTTCCCAGGATGACCAATGGTGATTCCATCATGATAGTCCCAGATGATTTCCAGGCGCAGTGGTCCAGCAGTTACCCAAAGGCGTCCCTGGAACCACACCATCTCATCCTTTACATGATAGCTCCTGGATAGATCCTCTTAGTTTGAAGCGCTTTTTTCAAGTACCATGGTATATTCGCCCAACAGCGGCTGAGAGAGGACGACTTTCTGAACATACCATATTCCTCCGCGTTATCCAGAGGTTCAAGCGCTGGCCTTTTAGTCAGGGGAGAGGGGGTTAGCGACAGAATTTTACTTGGAGGAATCATAACCTGGGTGTTGTGCATTTCTAGCTCTTTGAGGTCAGGGGCTAAAGCAGGGTTGCGGCTCAAAGCATCCGCCAAACCATTATCCTTGCCCGTGGTGAACTCATACATGAATGCAAATTGGCCAAAGGTCTCATGCCGATGGGTCTGCCGTGGGTTTAGGAGATGAGGAGAGCGGTAATACAGCAAGGCACGGTAGTCTGTACAAATGTGGAATGATTGGGTAGAGCCATGCAAGTGGTGACGCCAACATGTCAGCATCTCCACCACTGCTAGTAACTCCTTGTCGTAAACAGCATAATTCAACTCTGGCAAAGATATTTTCCTAGAAAAAATATCCCTTTGGATGCTCTATCCCATCTTCGCCTATTTGTAACAAGGCCGCTATGGCGAAGTTAAAGGCATAAGTAGAAACAATAAACTTTTTTGAAGAATTGACATGGTGAAGAACAGACGTGGACAACAGGGTGCACTTCACTGCTTGGAAAGCATCCTCCAAAATGGAGGACCACTGAAGCACCTTGGCCCCGCTAGCCTTGTATAAGGGAGCCGCCACCTCAGACAGATTGGTAATGAACTTCTTGAGGAACGTGCACGTCCCCAAAAAGCTCCTCAATTCCTTGACCAAGGTAGGGGTAGGCCACTCACAAATTGCCTTCTCTTTGTCTGGAGTTATCATATGTCCTTGGCCAAACACGACGTTGCCCAGAAAAATGACCTGGGACTTGAAAATCTCACACTTACTTATCTTAAGTGTAAGGCTGGCTGCCTTTAACCTCTCCACCACTTGCTGAAGGTGTACTGCATGGGACTCATGGTTGGGGGAAAACACCAGAATGTCGTCCATGTAGGCAACCGCGCATACCCCTAACATGTCCCTCAATACTGCATCAATGCGGCGTTGAAAGATAGCAGGGGCATTCTTAATCATAAAGGGCATGACCCAAAGCTGGAAGATCCCTTTTCTGGTACAGAATGCGGTTAACCACTCTAGTCCTTTTTTAATCTGGATCTTATTGAACGCATTGAGGCAATCCAGCTTGGAGAAGACCTTCGCCTTCTCCATATAGCGCGCAATCTGTGAATCCAAAGGGATGGGATGAAGGTATGGTACAGTAACAATGTTAAGGTTCCCGTAGTCCACAGACAGGCGGAAAGTACCATCAGACTTATCCACGAAGAGAAGGGTGGAGCACACAGGGGAGGTACGCTGAAAAATCGCACCTTTGGCCAACTGTTCCTTCACCCACACATCCAACGCCTCTTCCTCCTAAACAGTCAATGGGCAAATGGGAGAAGATTTACGCACCAGATTTCATTGTGAGCTTGAAGTCACAATCAAACTCAGAGTGCTCAGGGAGTGCATTGGCGGATGCTGCATCAAAGAGGATTCCAAACCCTCCAAACAGGAAGGTAAGGAAAATCCCACGGAGGAGGGGGTCTTCAGCAAAGGAGCAAGCTAAGGTGTGGGAACTTTGGGCCATTGAGGTAATGGGCCCTGGGCGGTATCCTCTGACAAGGGAACAATCAACTGGTGACCATTTACCAAAGATAAGGATAGAGTGTTTTCTTTCAAATTAGTACGAATGTCAAACTTTCTCCACCACTCAACCCCCAAAATACTGGGGAACAAGAGGTGCTTGATAGCTTAAAAATGGTCAGACATAAAATAGGCGCCCACCTGGTAGTCCACTAACCCTATGCCGTTCAGCTTAGGGATACCTTGAGAAGCCCCACCTCTAGCATACCACCTGGTAAGTAACTCAACTCAAGGTAGTCAGCAAGGTCTTAGTCAATAAAATTATTTGTGGAACCGGTATCCACTAAAATGTTGTGTTGATTTTCCCAAGAGAGGATGTAAGGGTAGCAGTCAAGAGGAAGTATCCAGAGTGGGATTTATTCAAAGCAGAAAACGCCCCCACTTCACCTAAATTTTCTTATGGCTTGAGAAAACCATGAGGGTAGGTTGGGAATCAAAGAATGGGGAGAGATAGTTGGCCACTCTTACTACTGAGGCCACATACCCCTCATGCCTTCTGCAGGTACATAAACGTTTTCATATTGTAAACACAGTTCTTTTTCAACTTCCTGAGTGCTGCAAATCATGGAAGAGGTCAAACGAGGATTTTATGGTGTGATTCCATACACAGGAATGGGTTCCAGATCTGAACCATGAGAGGGCCAATATGGTTCAGAGTTATATCTCAGGTTTTTGTTATATAACGCGTTATTAGACGCGAATTAACCTGTTCCTTGAACCGCAACAGAATTCCCAACGTTATCCATGGACAACGCCCCCAGGCCAATCTGTGCTGATTCTGACGGCATCAGCTGAACGCGCAGGTGAAAGAAAACTTGTTTATTTAATTTGACATTGACAAATTATGTGGAAAGTTGGGGAATCATGACTTTTGGACCTCGAAGTGTTCAGATCCACCAGGTACAAGCACAAAGGAGGATATTTTCCAGTTGGGGCAACCATAATAACGCTGAGTTGCTTCAACCATTAGAAAAATAGGAAACTGTGTTGTAGCTAATGACAGCCGACTCCCACAGCCAGCGCCCACTGTTCCCACTTCAGAAAAGATCCACACGGAAAAAGTTTGTGCACATAAATTTAGGGGGTTGGTTGACTAATGTAAGGAGAGTGTCAATAGCTCTCCTGTTCCCAGCGTGGCAGTGCACAGTGCACAAAGCCAACGCTAGGGAACTAGCCATTAGTGCTAAAGTAATTAAAGCCCAGCAGAGGGTGCTGGAGCAATAACTACTTAGGCATAGAAGTGCGAGTTTTTTATAAAAAACCCACCAAAAGAAACGTGGTGCACATAGTGAAAGGGGCTAAGCGGCCCAGGTTAGAGGGAACCTGGGTGAACAAACAGTAGACGAAGTGATAGCTGCAAGGTATTTGATATGGCGAGGTTAATGGAGCGTGAGACCTCCTCGAAGAGGTTTGCACACAGGAGCATTTGGAATATCATAAAATTTAAAAAAATGTAAATGGAAAAAAGTTTTGTTTGGGAAGTCGACCAACAAGGAATGTTAGTTGGGGAAAATGTATTTAAGCTCATAAGGGGAAATACGGGATGTGATGCAGTGGGCCCAAGCACCAACCCACCAATAGGGCAACGCTTTCATCTGAATTATTTAAATAGGCTGAAAGCAACTTCATTAAGTGATCAATTGAAGTTGGATTTGACCCATATGCATTGTTTTGTAAGTGGAATGGGTTTTAAAACCCCGTTCCTTGACGAACCAAATGGAACCGTCCATGTTAACTAGGTAAATTGTCTGTTTTAACAACTGGGCCATTGTGAGAGGTTAGGCATTTGGCACACCACTAGTCCCAACCTGGGAATATTTTGCCCGAACCCAGAGTTGGTCTAGGGTGTGCCTCAGGTCATGGAGGGCCTGTAGCTTCACCCTCTGGGGCTCCTGGCGCCCAGCCTATCTTTGGGGTTGGTCCCCACTATTATGTCATGTGCACATGACAATGGCATTCAACTGACAGTAATCCTTTACACTTGATGCCAACCATTCCTTTTCCATACAAGCAGCAGCGGCGAGGCCCATATACTCTTTATGTGTTAATTTATTTGGCAACCAAGAGTTGCTTTAGCTCTCTGTCACATGGGCTTCTTTAACTTTGGGTTTACAGTAGGTTATAGCACATATTATGGAGGTGTCACCCATAAGCACTTTATGCTGCATGGCTTTTATTGTCCCAAATTTTTATGGAACTGTTGAATGTATTTAAGCTTACACTTTTATGAAAGCATCTGCTTGACGCTATTGCTCCAAGGTAAGGGTTTCACCTATCTTTACTTCCACGCGGCTGATGGTAGTGTCCTCATCAATCCCTAAAGTGTGTAAATCTCTGCACCAACGAACAGATTAATTTGGTCAGCAGGTAGAGTCTTAACATACACAACAGTTTTTTTCAAGATATTTTATAGTCAATCAGTAGAAAAGGCCATCATAATGGTTAAGGGCCCCTGATAGGCAGAATTTAGCGCCCTGGAACAGGTAAGTGGCTCCTGAATGGTCAGATTAGAATCTCCACAAATCTCTAGTAAGTGGTTTAGCGTAATAATAACTTAAATCCCCAATTAACTAATATTAAAGATTTTGGGCATAACTATGCAGTTTATGGGTATACAGGCATCCTTTCCTGAGCCACAGCAATGGAAGGTAGCAGTTTGGTTTTTGGCCCAACTTCTCAGTACTCTAGCACTCAATGAAGTTCAAATATTCCAGTAACCAAACTAAGGATTTTCTTTTTTCTTCCACTTTAGGAACTCCTTTAACAACAAAATGGATGCAATGCTTTAGGATAAAAAGTATAAATACTTATAATGATTTTTATGTCAAATTAAATAAGAATTAGGTGCCTATGAGAAGAGCATAGCCTTAATCTAGCACATACTCTTGTGCTTACACAACCAGGGGTCCAAACTGAAACAGTAGGGATGAGTAGGCCTCCAGATATTGGGTCTGACGAAGCCCTGCGGTCCCATAATATAAAGCGTGGTTTTGATCTGGCGCAACCTTTATCTGTTTCACCAATTAAGTGAAAATCACATTAACCGGAGATCCAGCAATGATTAAGAAGAATTTTCACTTTATAGACAACTACTTCACAAGGGTAACCTTAGTGCCAAAATAAAGGATTGAAAAGCTTGATTTCCTTGGTGGAAGTGTTTCAGAATGAGCATCATATGAAGAAGTTAAATCTTTACCCGAAAACAACGAGTCTGGGACATCCATTTTGTCAGGCGCGGATAGGACATAACATTCAGATCAGGAAGTAACGGTAGATGTGGGATGAGGTGCAGAGTCATCAGAAGAGGGTGCCTCACTCCCTAAGCTGACTCCGCTTTTCCCGCCTCATCAACATTTTTCTTCCAAAGTTAATCCTCCTGAAGACCAAAGATTCCACACCAAGAGCAAGGGTCGCGGTGGGGCTTAGATCTCATGACTTGTCCTATTGCATGAATTTGAGGCTAATTCCCCTTTTTAGGTGTTTGAAGTACTTCCAGATCAGGCAACTCCATGATTGATTTCTTAGTGTTGAGAATAGATTCTAATAGCTTCTTTGCATTCTGGAAATGTGATATGAGAGTCATTATGTGTTGAAACGTGGAGAGGATAACGGCGATAGAGCCATCCAAACTAACACAAGTGCAGGATGCGAGGGCAAATATTAATGGTAAAACTGCTTAATAACTCATTTTATATTTCCACATCTTGGGTGGATCCGCATTAAATCCTGTATTTGGCTAGAAAGGGATACATTACTTCCAAATCTATTGATAAAGAAATCTTTATCTCCGCCCAAAGGGTACAATATTTAAATATGGCATCATGATATCTTGAGTCTTTTTATCAAGACATGTTTGATGTGTTGGCACCTTTGGCAATCTGTAGAGTTTTCATTGCACCTTCATACACAAAGAGATAATACTGGATGGTTCTGGACCTAGGGATATACTTTTCTTTAAAGAGAGAAGTGAAATGTCCAAAAAGTTTAGAGAGAACATGGATAGCTGGAGAAGATCCATTCAGATTCAGTTGGCTCAGTGATTCCTAGATCAGTTGGGGAGAAAGCAAACAACTTGATGATAGAAGGTAACCATATAATACTGGAGGGTTTTGAAGCAGTATTGACATATTTGAATTAAGCTTTGGTATCTAGGAGTCACTGGAGACTTTAATATTTCACGGCCTAACTTGCTAATTTAAACAATAGGATATCTTGATTAAAAAATTGTTTTAAGCTTAGAGTTCATATGCTCAGGTT
This sequence comes from Massospora cicadina, assembly GCA_022478985.1. Taxonomy (NCBI): domain Eukaryota; kingdom Fungi; phylum Entomophthoromycota; class Entomophthoromycetes; order Entomophthorales; family Entomophthoraceae; genus Massospora; species Massospora cicadina. The sequence goes on from JAKSZP010013380.1 coordinate 66,270, forward strand.
GGCAGTTCACTTGGGTCTAATTGGATTGCTTTGTGGCAATTAGCTGAGAGCAGGTTTTTTTGAAAACAAAATTATTAAACAATGAGATCAGGGTTAAATCATTTTTAAGAATATCCTCTTTAATGCTCATCCATGCTCTTTGAGCCACCTTTAGCTGTTGTTGTTTAAGGGCTTTAGTTCAAGATTCGTGTTTTTCACTTAAAGAGGATCCAATAAGAGTGAAGGTCCCCTGGGGTCATCAAGTACCTTCAGGCCCTGGAGCCCTTGCACCTCTTCATGGCCACTAAGGACGGTAGTGACAGAGGTCTTTTTTCTTAATAACTTCCTGAACTACAGCATGGTGGTTATTTTACTCAATTGCTGAATCCAGGTATCTAAGAAGGCAATTTAGGAATAAGTAGTTTGGCAATTCTCAGTGATTTGTTTGATAAGCTTAGATAAAGTGCATTCCACTCTCTGGCCCAATCAGTAGTGTCATGGGCTATCTACTGAGAGAGTTAACATGTAGGCATTGGATAACTTCAGTGTCAATTTGTAACAAGCGGTTTTGAACCTCATTGATCTCCTGGAAGTTATTCAGCATGGCCTCACGATTATCCTGCCAAAAGTGGTGCAGCTTTATACAGTTTAAAAAGTTGAGTGTGTTTTGCCTTAAAGTTTGAGTTGCTGTTAAGTTAACATATAAAGTAGCCCTAGTAATTGCATCTGATGGTTAAGGGCGGGGTAGACGGATAGCCAGAGATTGGTTTCCATTCAAGACACCACTACCTCATTACAGGGAGGTCAGTTAGGGAATATAGACGTTGCAAGCTGAGAAAAATCCTTGAGGAGTGACTATGGCTGGATCTCCCTCCAGGGGGAGATGGTTCCAGACATTAAAGCCATTACAGTTGCAGAGACTTTGGCAACCTGTACTTAGGAAATGATCCATTGGGGCCAAATTAGTCAGGGTCATTGTTGATTTAAACTCAATCTCTCAAGTGCTTGGAAGTGGCTTATCCTGATCTTTGGAAGTGACACATATGGTCAAACTCATATTCTCCTCCATACTATGAGTGCTGTTGTTGCTGAGATCATTCATATGAAGGTAAGTTTCACAAGGTAGCCTCAGAAAGGGATCTGGCAGAAAGCACCAGCTTAAAGTTTTTATTATAAATCAAAAGCTATGTCCTATGAAGGCAGCGCGAAAACTAGTCACTATAGCTCCAGCGGTATCTCCTACTTAGCATCCAGTCACTAGGGAATTTTCTCTTGATGGAAAAGAGGTCTTTGTCAAGGCAAATTTCTGTTATAATGCGGGAAATATCTCTAAAAAAGTAAGGCAATATCTAAAAAACTAGGAAAATTGAGGGTAGGAATGAGTATATCTTGTTGGTTAAAATTTAGGTTATTTATAACTTTTGTAGAAGTTTGGTATTGAGTAGGATATACTTTGGTAGAAGTTCAGGATTGAGCAGGGTACGGCAATTTCCTGATTCATGTGAAAGATGTGAAGGTTTTCAGAGGGAATAATCTATCTTGATTGAGGCAGCAGATTTAGAAGATCTCCTAATGGCAAGATCTTTAGCATATAAATTAGAAGATTCAGGAGGGACTTAGAATTTTAATCGCTCATTTAGGAGTTCATTGTTTGGTGCAAATTTTGCTAGCTTCCACGGCGTTGGAACTCCATTAATTGAGTTATGAATTATTTTACATTCAATTTTATCAAAACTTGTGCAAATACCTACATCCCCAACAGTACCTCATTATTGGTACCCAGTAAGAAAATTCCACAAAGGGTTTCCTTGAAGCTCCAAGTATTAAATGGTAAGTGGCCACACTCCCTAGGTGCTCTCACCCATCAACTAAACCTTGGGGATCTTCAATCCGAGCCCCAAATGTCAAGCTAACCTTTCTTCACTTCAAACAATGAAAAGTAGGCGCAAAATAGAACTCTATCGTAAGGAGATACATGGCATCTATACTTAGGCAGCAAATGATAATATAATGACCGCTTATCAATAATTATCGGCATCATTTGTCAGCAAGCATTCTCTAAAAATAATTGGCTTCTATTGCCTGCAACATTATTTGATTTTTTACTGGCATTGATCACCAGTAATCCTAATAATCGCATAAGATCAATTTAATGATATCCATGGAACAAATTGGTGGTAAGCCCAAAACCTAGGCAACAAATGCAATTTAATGCTCACCTATCAGACACCCTTGACATCAATTTCTGACAACAAATATCAATCATCTTGGCATCAGTAACTAGTAAATCATAAAAATCTACCAATATAAAACTATTTAATATTCTCAGCATCAATTGCTGGTTATTGAAATACTGAAAATCTATTGAGGATTTGTCCCAGTGCTCCAGAGATGGATAGTCAATGAAATAGCTCAATTCAATCAAAATGAAAAGTTAATATTGCCCTGCGTTCTAAATTAAAGTAACAATACATAAAATACTAGTAAATTAATTGACAGACATGCTCAACTAATTCAAACTAATTTTTAATCCATAGGAAAAAAATTTCTGTTTAAAATTTCAACGCCATGAGAATGATTCCAAGAGCTATGTGACCAGCAATACATAAAGATTGGAGGAGTATAGGAAAGTCAATAATATGGCAAACAAAAAAATATAAACAATCTGGATGACAAAAGATTGAATTACAAAAAACTAAAATTATCATGGATTGATTGACAAGGACAATGGATTGAGCTGATTTTATAATTAGATAGATTCAAAAGTTCCTAATGAAAGTAGATTAAAAGCAATAGACCTAACCATCTAGTACTAAAAAAAAGCAATAGACCTAAGAAAATGGCTTTTCACATGATTATTCCTTCAGATGAGATAAGCTAGTGAGATGGCCACTGATACTAGACAACATGAGTAACAATATCATGATAAATTTACAGTAAAAATGAACAGCTCAATAAAAGACACAATAGGACTTTATTTACTAACTATAGGGATTACACAGTTAGTCTGAGCACATACAAAATATAGAAAAAACTATTAAGTATAAAAATTGCATCAACTAAAGATTGATATATGGCGAGTGAACATATGAAGGTGAATTTGATTCTAAAACAAAGTATTATTTTAAGACCCTTAAAATTGAGCAAGTTTCAACAATCTTACTTTATTTAATTTCCTTGGTATAAAAAACTATTACATATAATAAATTTTGTCAAAGGGTGATTAGCCTGGCAGGATAATTCCTGCTTCCACCCTAGTGCAGGTTTTATTCAATAAAAGTTTGTAACCTCTACTGGCTAGAAATGATCTTGATCTGTTATATTTTTCCCAAGGTCAACCCACCTTGAATACTTTTTTACAATAAAGTTAGTTAAAGCATATAGTATTCTGTTCTTTTTTATCTCTTTGGTTCAGGTTAATCTAAAGTTCTACAGTAACTAATCATGGGGTTTATAAAAAGTGTACTTTTCTCTACCAGGCCTTTAAATTTTGAACTGATAATATTATAGTATTAAGTAATAAAATATCATCAGGTCCACTGTAACAAAAGCGCCACACACCCTAATTTAATGATTGTAATTTGTGCTGATAAATTCAAAATCTAATACACTTGCCTACATTTGTAGAAAATTATAAGCAATGAAAAAATGCTAAAATTATACCAGTAAAAAGGTGAGCTCTTAGGTTCTTAAGTAGTGAAGATTATTATTTTATTGAATAACAGAGCTCCTGGGCTGCCATATTGGGTAATTAGATGTTTTTATATAAAAACACAGTGGCCCTAATGGTTAAGGATAGGACTAAAATTGACTCAATTACCTTTATATAGAAAATGGCTCTAAGATATCTATGTCCATGAGATCTTATGCAGTGGACTGGCTGAATCTATACTTACAATAGGGATAATAACTGAGGAATCCTTTTTATATGCTGAAACTCTGGGTTGGCTTGGTAATGAGTTCTCGATTAAGATAAGCCTCCACATATCACAAATGGGACTTAAGCCATTCATCCCAATAATTATTCTTTATTCATTAGTACGTCTATTAGACAGTCTTTTTCCTCACCTGGATAATCCTCCATAAGTACATTTTACCTTAGAAAGATAAACTATATGATGATCAAAGATTTTCAGCCTTTTCATAAAGAATTATGTTATATATCTCATAACACCTTTTTCAAAGGGCTCTAATTTTAAAGTCTCAGCCATCATATAAAAATAATATAATACTTTTTTTCAAAGAACTGTTGAAAGATATCTAGGATACCATTTTCACATTTTTTCCTTGTAATTTTGTGATCTTTTAATTATATCTCTGGAGATTTTGAGCCCAGGTTGTAAATCTCCCATTGGGATCAACCTTTGGTGTAACTTTTTAGTGGGATGTATGGCTGACCATATTATTAATAAATGCATTTATCAATACCTAAAGTGTATAAAAGGAAAGGACAACCAAACTATTTTTTTTAAAACTATGATATATCTTTATTCTATATGATATTTTGTTGTAGAAAGCACTTTGTGATTGACAAGATGTTGAATTGGCAATGTATTTTGGCACTGACCACCACAATGCTTGCATTAATTCAAAAGAATAGAGATTTACTTATATGAGGATGTATAAGACTTAAGGCTAAAACAAAGGTTTTTTTAGAAAATTAAGGTTTTATTATGATCTTCACTCAAAGTAATTGGGACTCCCATATGTAGAAAATATAAAGTATCATTTAATAAAGAGAAGTGGCATAAGTTGGCGTTAATATCACCATACTGATAAATTTTCAGTGTATCTTGGGTATTTTTTAGGGACTCATTATTTGATTGGAAACAATCTTGTTCTAAACATCATAGATAACTTCTAAGCTAAAAAAACACTAAATAGTACATCCCTCTAAAGTGAACAAGTATATGGTTTAAGTAATGAAAGCTTTCCCAAGGCGGCTAGATTTATGCAAAGAATTACTAAATGTGAGATAAAAGTTTTTTAAAAGAAAGAGAAGTCACTAATTATATACTTATGAGACACAATATAAGTATATCAAAAACTTTAATGGCTCACTTGAGGGTGTTGGGGGCGTTTCAGAGCCCTGGAAATTTTTGAGCCTAAAGAGGTTCTCTCCGGTAATTTAGAACAGTTTACACATATTTAAGTGAAATTTGATTTTTCAATACCATCTAGTTAATCTAATATAAAATTTATTTCACTCTGGACTTAATTTACAAGGAGTTTAAAATCTTAAATATCAGGCAGCTATTTTTTGCGCAATAGAATAATAAAATTATATAGTCAGATACACCTGGTTTCTACATCTACAAATATAAACAAGTAAGAGAGGTGGGGCTCATGGATACTAGATAGGTTTCTTGAACTCAGCATCTAGTAACTGGTTCAACCCTTAATTTCTTTAAGACTCCTTACCTTTGACCTGTAATATGGTCATAACTTAACCTGAAGAGCTATTTTAACGAGCATACAAAAAACAACTCCAGAAATATATTTTTAATATCAGAGAGGCTCAAGAAGATTCTCTCATTCGCTCTCAAATTTTAAAACAAAGCCAAATTTTAATTTTTTAAAAAATATAAAAATTGCTGCTCAATCAAGCCAAAACTTACCAAAGTCAATGCAATTGGCGCCTGCTGCCCCAGTTTCTGGTGGTGGTGCACAGCCATCTGGCATTACTTCAGCTGCTGCAAAGAGCGCCCAGGCTGGCTCTGCTAGCCCTCCTAACGCTACCAGGCGTTATGTCCCCCTCAGGACTTGACCCACCACCTTGCAAGCTCCCAGGCGGTGCTCTGGAGCCCTTTGGTGCTTCCACAGAGAAATTTACGTTATGGCCTCCAGGTCAAATATGGGATCTCTACCCAAGTTCAAGTGCGGCCATCATCAAGATGGCCACGGTAGTTTTCAAACTCACTGGATATATTGACTTACGCCCATTTAAGGGGTATAGTGACCTTTGCTTTCGCTCTGAAGCCAATGCAGCAGCAACAGCCAAGCTGCCATTAATTTACAAAAAAATCTTCCTCCCACCGTTCAAACCCAGCTCCAGGATGAGGCCACTTTGATGGTCCATTACCCAGGTTGCCCTACCATCTTTCCCCTTGACATCTCGCCATGAACTCATGGAGGGTTTAGCCATTTACGCCCAGATCTATGTTGCTCTTTGTGGTTCCCAATGGGGTGTATCTTTTAGAAGGTCCTTGAGCCTTTATTATAAACTGCCAATTTCATCGCAATTCACACAAAACAATTTCCCCACACCATGATAAGATCTGCCCTTGATCACCAATTATGGGCACACGTCATGAATGGCCGCAAAATCTGCCCCTTGTTCTTCAAGCTTGACCACTCAAAGCACAAGTGCCCCATGGTTTCTGCCACTGCCGCTTCTGCTGCTCCTCCCTCTGACATTGGGCTTGCAGCCGCTTAACCCCAGTTTTTAAATGGGGCTCAATCCTCCTGTCCCCCACCTCAGAGAAATATGGTGCTGCTCCCAAGGCAGTGGCCAATAAAATCTAAAGATAAATATCTAAAGATAATTTAACCAGATTTCTGATTCCTGAGTGATGGCTGAACCAGTTTAAGCTGAGCTGCTGCGGCTGACCACAAGTGGCCAATCAGCTCCTGCCACCACTACAGTTCCTGTGGCTGGCCCCACGCTGGCTGAATCCAATCCATTTGAGGATATTGAATGGATTGATGAAAACAAACGGCCATAATATTTGAAGCCAGATTTTGCTTTGGAGTAGTTCTTTGTTGCTCCATCTGATTCGTGTCCTTGCCATTTTTTGCCCAAAAAATGGTTTTCTTATTTATAAAAATATAAGTAAAATAAAGTTTGAAGCCGCATCTGCTCCTGCCAACACTCTACACCATCGGCATCTACATGGGATCGATGGAATCCCTAATTAAGTACTTTCCTAACACAAATTTACCCCATGATTTTAAAAAAGATGTGAAATATGAAATTGAGGAGCTCGCTTTTGGTGTAAGCTGCACTTGCATTGATGTGACGAAAAACTTCTCTATTTGACCCTAACTATTCCCAAACCCTCCAGCACATCAAGTCGTTCACTTTTGTGCCTGCTCTCATCACTTTTGCTGAACATCAACTTGCTTAATACATTGAGGCGATAAACACTGCCAGCTTTATAATTAAAGAAAACCCACAATTATACCTCCTTGTGCCCCATGTACTGTTGCTTCTACCCCAATGTTGTCCGCCATGGTCTACCAGCTAAAGAGGACACCAGACAAAAGTTTCCTTGAAGCTTTCTCGCCTTCTAATATGCCTTCCTAAGCTGTTAGCTGAGGTGCCATATTGAATAATTTTCTCATTTAGGTTAATCCCTTTATTTTTCTTGATTGCATATAAAGATGCATGGAAGCTCCCCCCTTTTGTGTAGTGCACCACTAGTGCTAAAAGAAGGAGGCTCAAGAAGAATAAGGTGCACTCCACTAAAACCTTCCTAAACCCTTTTTTCATTCTTTTTGTTTCTATTTATAAGCTAGTGTATCTAACATAATAGATATAAACTTTTGTGTAAAGAGCCAAAAGACTCATCTAACTTAACGTTGAAGTCAGGAGATAACTTAGATTGCAGTAAAAAGTTTTTAATTATACAAAAATTTTATTATATTTAATAAGATTCTCTATAAAACATATATAATGTCACCATAGTTATAATATAGAAGCTAAGAAAAGTAGAGATCTTTGGTGTAGAGGCCATACATTAATCAAGAGAATGAAAGAAATTTTTCTAAAATATGTAGAATATATTAAGTATAGCTCTAATTTTAATTCAAGAGAAACATTAGACCAGTTTGGAATGACAAAAGGACATTCATTATATAGCATATGTCTAGAAGAGGTTAATTTAATCTTAATCTTAATTAAAATCTTAGATGTGATGTATAATTTTAGCATCTCAGCACTTGAGTTTTTCTTTTCATTTCATGAGGAATAATGAATCAGGATGTAAATCAGCAAAGTTTAATATTTGAAGAGACTATAATTTATTAAAGATTAATTGCTCCATTAAGTATGCCATAATTGAGTCCCAAGTATAGAACTTAAGTAGTTGGTGCATAAGGCTACGTCTGAAATAAACTTAGAATAGCCTACTAGTTCATATGAGTAAGGAGTAATGGACTAAAATAGATTAAAAGCTATGTAGCTCAGCTGTATAACATTACAATCATGGCATATAACAGGCTCCAATTTAAATAGTTAAATAGCTGGGAGGAAATAAGACCACTGAGGAAATAACATCAACAATTGTAAATGGTTAAAACCTTTAATATGACAAATCAGCATGGGTAAAAGTATGTATAACTTTAAAATAAAGTAGTAATGTTCTGTGGGTAGGTTGATAATTGATACAACATAGATAATTTCTGTCCACACTTTAAGCTTGACGAGGATAGAGATATTAGAATGGTCATATTTCATAACTTATTTTTTTATAAAAATTGTATGTTATTTCCATATAATTTAATCTCAGAGATCAAAATAACTAAATCTCTTTAAATTTTTGCACAATGTACCTAAGGGATTGTGGTTTTTAGTGATATTAAGATGCTCTACATATAAGGTGACCTCATTCCCCATTGTTTTGTTTTTTAAATTGTACCTTTGCTCAAAGTGTTTTTTACATGAAACAAACATGGAAGTCCTAAAATATTTCTCAACTTAAAAAGACTTTGATACAGGGACTAAACTTAAAGTACACTGGCATACCTTAAGAAGTGATTAAATATTTATATTGAACACTTCACAAAAAATATTTATATGTAATGCACATGATATTTTTCATGCTAGTGTAATTCAGATTTTTAGGTGACGCAGATACAACAACTGATAAACCGTTTAGAGTTAAACAAATCTATGAAACTATGGATTTGAGTAAGACAAAGAAGCAAATTGGCAAAGTGTTGGGAGCTTTTCATTTCTAAGATGAATGGCCAAAAAGGCTTATTGTAATTTTTGATAGGGTCTGGTAGCTAACAAATTTTACTAAGACTTCTTAATTTGAGCAAATTTGCCTTTTCGTTAAGAAAAAACCATTATATCTTGGGCCTTGTTACCTTAGAAAGATCAGATAATTGGTATAAAATTAATTAACTCATGCTTATAGCACTCATAGACAAACGTGTTAGAGCTTATACTTTATGTATAGGTTTTTTCTCTTTAAAAGTTTATTCCAAACCAACAAGATCACTAAATAAATAGACAAAGACATAAGACATGTTCTGTTTTTTGACTCCAGAGTCAGGCTATATAGTTAACTTAGCTTGCATAGTGGTTAACAAAAAGTGTTTAGAAGAAACTAAAGTCAATTTCTTATTCTTAGCACTAGGTGGTCCCAACCTACAGGGAATACACAGATCTAAAATCAATTTCTTATCTACCAAAACAATCAGAGAATGATAGTAAATAATTGCTTTATAGAAAGAGTTTTCTTAGTATGAAGGCATATATAGGTATAAGTCATTGGAAATTTCTTAATTTTTAATCACTTAAAAACCATAGCCATATAATAAATACTGAGCATAATTTGATTTAACTATATAAATTCTTTATGTTAGAGTCTAAAAGTTATTTTTTTACTACCCTTCTTAATCAGAGTTTAGTTGAAGGCTAAAGACTTTACTTTATCTATAAAGAGTTCACCATGTCTTATTTTTGAATCTTGTTCGCTTTTATTTTAATCTTCAGGAGTCGCTTAAGTTTACCTGAGGGACCTGGAAACCAGAGTTTCATTTAGTTATTAAAAGCCAATTGATCCAGAGAGCATGGAGGTCTGGAGGGTCTTATGGGCCTCAAGACCCTAAGGGACCAAGAGAACCATTAAGGTTCATTTCTCATGGGGTCATATGGGCCTTTTAGGCACAGGAAGGTTACAGGACCTTCCACTCTTTATTAAAAAAAGGCCTTATGGGGGCGTGAGATGATAATGATAAGCTTCTCTAATTGATTCTACCATGAAAAACAATTTAAAGCTTTATCCTTATGAAGGAAGTGTATTAAGAATCACGTAAATGACTTTTTAAAAGCCATCTTCTGAAAAAGGGTATCTTAATTTGTAACATTACACTAGTTCCTGTAGATAGCTCGTTGAGTGACTTTTATCTCATTAAGTTTAATAAAGTATTTATTATGCAAAACAATTATTTTTGTTTAGAGTTAATAATTCTCAAATAAGTTCAAAAAGATGAGAATATGGAGCCTGGGACATACTAAGGTCTAAAAAATGATTATGGATCTTAAGAATCTGTACCTTATAAAAAACCAGCTGGATATACAAAATTCAAAGTTTTTAATAGATCCCAAAATTACTTAAAGTGCAAATAAATTTATTATGAGGCACGCTGACCAGGGGATGGACATTATTGAAGCTCAGAAAGCAAAAAAAACCAAACAAACTAATCACTTAGACCAAACAAAATGACTTTTCAAAGAATGGGCAAAACATAACGATTGAGACACCAACCTACCAGGTGGGACAGCGCTGAGGCGCTCAACCTACCATGTTGGAAGGGGAGGGGGGATCAGGGGGGCTCATCCTCAGTCCCATGCTCCTCATCGGCGAGAGTATGGGCCAATGAAGAGAGCAAAGGCGTGGGGTGATCAGCAACATGGGGAGCGAGGTTGGTAACAATAAGTTGTTTGAAGAAATTATCATAGGACAGTAAGTTGCTGATGTATTTGGAAATGGTGGCCTCCGCCTTAATGCGGAGGGCAGTGAGCTGGGACAGTGAAGCCACAGAGGCACGGGTGACTCTAGGGTTGGCCTTTGAGGCGGAAACCACTCTCTAGATGGCTTCCTTAGCGCGCCTGTGGGCAAACCCAATGGCCTGTTTGTGTGATAGGGATGTGGATGGCCTGAGGATGGGGGCAGGAGTTCCATGGCTAGCACTGCTACTGATGGCTTGGACAGTTCACAGATAGTGGTTACTTCAGGGTGAGTGGCTGCTGCGACTGCAAGCTGGTGGTCCAAGCGGAACTCCACAGCGTTCAGTTGGGGGGCGTAATACCATTGAGAAACCAGTGTAGGATTCCATACCTGGATAAATTCATCATATGTGGGCTGCGAGGCCTCAATAAAATTACTTATCTCATTAGTTTCAGCCAATGAAAACCATGGGCTCAAGTCAAACTCGATATTGGGTTCTGAAAATTGAAGCGGTGTGACTGGCAATTGTAGGATAACGTGGGAACCCTCATTAGTCCAAGCCATTTCCTGATTGGATGAGGTGCAAGTGGCACTGGGCGAGGTGCAAGTGGCATTGGCCTGAGGAAGGGGCTTGTTGGCTGCAGCAGGCACTGAGGTGGCAGCAGGCTTTGGGGGAGGGGGTAGGATTGTACCCCATGCTGGAAAAGTAGTGGGGTGTGGGGATAAGTGAGGGCCATGCGATGACCGCACTGAGTCAGAGGAAGCTGTGAGGGAGGGGCATTTTGCTTTGAGTGATTTTACTCAAAGCAGGAAGGACCAATTGTCCTCCCGCCCTCTACACGGGCCCAGAATGGGTGGTTGGCGGCAGAGGGTATGATGGCATGGGGTGGAAGTGACAAAGCAATTTTAAAATTTATTGGGCTGATTGTGGCAAATGCCCAAGGCCCAGCTAGGCGAGCGGCCCCATTGGGGACCACAAACTGAAGCATGGGGTTGGAGCTGTATGTGGCCAACCCTTCCATTAAAATCCCAATAGAGTACTGTGGGGGAGGGAGATGAGTGGGCAACCCCGCGGATTGGACTACTATGGTCATGTCAGTGGGGAGTTGGGTGCATGTTGTTGGTATGGGTGTGCCCTTGAAAACCAGGGGCACAGTAGCCGCAGTGGCAAAGTTGGCTTTGCAGGTGAAGCCGAGGTCAAAATACCCCTTAAAGGGGCAGAAGTCAATGAAACCTTCTGGTAGCATCACCGCCAGGGCCAGGTCATAATTGCTTGTTCCTTGTATAGGAACAATCTCCCATACTCAACCCAAAGGCCAAAATGGAGCTGGGAGTGGGGGAGAATGAGTGGGCTGCAAGGCACCATCTGGGTACATGACAGGTGGATGGCGAGATCCTTGGGCAGACTAAACTGACCCAAGGACTTATTGGGACTGGAAGAATTAGTCAAGTGCATTTTTCCGCCGGATAAAAAATACTAGGCGGGGTTTCGCCGCTGCCCCACACTGGAGCAGCTGGTGCAAATCTGACGTCATTGGGGATTGAATGGCAGCAGTTGGCATTTGATCAATATTTGTTTACTTACTTTTTTGTTTTTAGTTAAATCGCTCAAAAGTGACTTCAAGCAAAAAGAAAAGTTTTAAAGTGCAAATAATGTTGATAAAATTACATATCTTGCACAATATAGGTTATATAGTAGGATTATAATTGGAAAACGCCACCCAGGGTTGTAGATACATTGTAAATGATTTAAATAATAGTATCAACGTATATAGTAAGTTTGATAATCATCTTATACAACAGCAGGAAGAACAGAGCTAAACAAGTTATATACTTGTAGGGTTCAGTTATTTCAGCAGTACTTCACTATTAATAGTATATACCCAGCTAGTAATACTTTGATCTATATTTGAAAACTAATGTTAGTGTCATTGAAAATATGCTTCACGTTTATAGCTCAAAAAATCTGGACAAAAACACCAGATTTTTGGCGGTTAAGGTGTTTTAAAGGGTTTCGCTGAAATAGAGCATACTGATATAATTAAGTGTGTACTGAAAATCAGGGTAAGTTTTCACTCAAAGCAACAGTCATAATACTCGCTGGTACAGCCATGCACACAGTTTAATTGAAAGAAAATATGGGTAATACCACCACAAGCCAGGAAATACTCAAGTTGGCACACATAGCTGAAAATTTGATATCGCAGGTTCCTTAATTTAATAAAAATTGGAATGATTGCAGGAAGTTATTGTTAATATAATAATGGAAAGGAGAGTATAAAAATGTAGAGACAGCAGTACCTGTTGAGACTGTTGCCTTATAAGCTCAACGATTAGAGTTTAGGGAAGATTTCAATAAGACCTAGGGAATATCTTTGCCATTGAATGACGGCTGATAGACATACTAGTATGCTACCAATGTTAACTCAAATCCAACTTGAATGGCTGGATTGATATCAAAATTTTAACAAAAATTTTTCTCACGCTATATTGCCTTAAAGATGGAGACAAATTGTCAAATGGCTGACAGGGCGCGCCCAAGACCAGGGCAGGTACTGACATTCCCACCTCAAATCAAATGAGTTTGCTTCGCCCAAACCTGCTAGGACAGACTCACCTTTACTGGCAATAGGGTAGGAGGTTGAAGGGCTAATTTGAGTCTGAGGTTGATTTAAAAAATTTGATACTGTTAAATAATGACTAACTAAATATGATTGAATTGAAATAAAGGAATGCCTTCTGCCATGGTGGTGAGCTGCACCCTTTCTGAAGGCAATGGATTTTGGCCAATACACTTCCTGACACACACCCCTTGAACTTCTCCACTATTTTTCTTGGTGGTGAGAAGAGGATAAAAGAAGTAACCTTTGAGGGTAAGCTGTCACCCACCTCACATCAATCACATGGGCTAGATCGCCCTGGTTGGTGAAGGGGTAAGCAGACTTCTTTCCCCCCTTTTTGGTTCTAAATGGATGGCTTTCTTTATTGAGCGCAGGTTGTGCTCTCCAGGACTTACATTATTCTTCCCTTTTTGGACAGGGGGAGCACCACCAGCAACTTGGGTGAGCGCAAAGTTCTTGTGCGCCTTGGTCAATTTGATGTACAGAAGGAAAGCAACTTTCTGTGGAGGATGAGGAGCATCAGGGTGGGCATAGTGGAAGGCCTCTACTAACTCACAGCAATGCACACAGTCACTGGAACTTACCAAGCTGTTTTTGTAAAAAGGTAATCCCTTCCAGTTGATCAGTATTGCATCGAATGATGGGTTTTCCATTATGCCAAGTAATTTCAACTTTAGCCTCTTTTTAATCCTCAAACAAGATCAGTTCTGGCACAGCAGGCGCTTCCCCTTGAAAGGGGGTAAATGGGAAGCTTAATAAGACGGGATGTTGCTTTCAATGAGTGTAAAGGCAAATGGAAGGCTCCATTTCCTAAATCCTCCTACACAAAGTGAGTCCTAGGAAAATTTTTAGAAAACTCCTGAGAGAGAACCTTCATATGTAGTTGTTGAATATTAAGCTTCATCAAGGAACCCGCTTTAATCTCAAAGGGCAGAAGGCATTTACAATCTGCAAACCACATGTAATCACCAATCATCTTAGTCAGATATTACTGTACCAAAGATTGCATACTCTGTATCTATTACAAGTGCCCCTTAAGCGGGTACCTCTGGGAAAAGGTAGGGCTCATTAAGGAACAAAGGGCTATACCCCAGGGTGGATTCATAGGGGAACAGCTATAGACATGTGGGTGGATTTGTTTTATTTAATCTGCACCAGGGGAAGGTCGGTGGCCCAGGTATCCTGAGCAGCAGAGGCATATCATTAGAGATACTTCTTGAGGAACTGTACTACCCACTCCATCCGCCCAGAATGGGGTGATAGCAGCTAAATGGCTGGCTTAAATTCAGGATAGCCAAAAAGCGTGGGCCTAAAAGCGGGTGATAGACTGGATCCCTCAGTCATTTGACATCTCCTGACGCAAGCCAAACATGGAAAACACATGTTTAACAAAAAGCTGGGCCAATTTTTCTAAGATGATAGAAGACATACAAGGAATAAACAGGGAGAATATACTAAAGCGGTCCATTACACTAAAATTGTGGTGAACCCATTGAAGCTAGGAGTCTCAACAATTAAATTAACTGATACCAAGGTCCCCGGGCCCTTTGTCTTCTGCAGAGGATGGAGAAGACCATTATTACCTGATCTATCTGATTTTTCCCACGTTCAAATCACGCACTTATTGATCCAAGCTGGGATATCCTTAGAAATACTTGGACAGTTAAACATCCACTTTACCAAACCAAGGCACTTTTATTCCTAGGTGCCGCATCACTGGAGATTATATGGGCGAAAACAACTTCATCACAAAGTTGAGGAGAATCCCGAACCTTACTTCTGATTAACATACTCCCATCCTGAAGCAAATTATGGGTCCACTTGTGGGCTTGCAGTACCAGCTGGTCTACTAACTCTAGCCCTTACAAGCAGGAAGTCCGGCCAGCAAGTATCAAAGAAACCAAAAACACATCCAGAGACCAGTCAGCACTAGAAGTTTGCAGGAGGAGAAATGGCTAAAATCTTAGTAGGGGGAATCTCCATGGTCAGTTCCTGATCCTCATCCTCCATAGGGCTTAAGGAAGGATCCTGACTCAAGATATCAGGGAAAACGTTCAGCGCAGTCTTCACAAATTCATACTTAATTGAAGCTGCAAAGGTTGCAAAATGTATGGGCTTGAAATTCACTAACTTCTGTGGCTTACTGAATTACATTAGGGCCTGATGGTCCAACTTAATGACCGTTTAATGCTATGCTTCTTAAAGAAGATACTGCAGTGGGTGAGTGAGCGCCACTAGTACTAAAAAAAGATACTGCAGTGGGTGAGTGACCATGACATCATGGCAAGCTCCTTGTTGTATATGGACCAGGATCTTTCCAAGGAGGAGAACTTAAGTGAGAAGTAGGTGACAGTATAATCCGACCCATCATGCTCTTAAAGCAGAACCGCCCCCACTGCAGCTGCAAATGCATCATAGGCCACTATACAAAGCTGAGATAATTTTTATGTTTTAGAATTAGTGCGTACAAATACTTTCTTAATTGCTTCAAATGTGAGTTGACACTCATATGTTATATAAACAAAACTATTTCCCCTGGAAACGGATAAAGCTGCGCTGCCAACTTTGAGAGCACAGGAGAAACTTTATAAGAAATTTATAGTGCCCAAGAAATTTTGCAGCTGTTTCTGGGTGTTGGGCGCGGGCCATGAAGCGGTGGCATTATTTTTGTTCTAAAGAAATGGCATACCCGTCTTTCTATGACCAGGTTACCCAAGAAGGTGACCTCTCCTTTAGAAACTCGCACTTTCTAGGATTCACATAAAGGTCTGCCTTCCGCAGTGCTGCAAATACTGACTCCAAGTCCTTCACATGCTGTTTGGGAGTGGGGGGATGCACCAAAATATCATTGATGTATACTACCATGCTGGTGAAAAGAAGATCATCTAGAACATTTTTAATTATGTTTTAAAAGGTGTCAGGCGCGTTCTTGAGTCTGAAAGGCATAATGAGGAACTGGAAAATTAAGTATTTTAGTCAAAATGGTTGTAAGCCTTTCCAGGCCTTCAGCTACCTGAATTTGATTGAAGGCAAAACAAGGTCCAACTTAAAGAAAACCTGGGATTTTGATAGCTCCTGGCTAAGGGTTTGTTCAAGGAGAAGAGGATAGGATCATGCACCGCGATGTTTAACATGTCCATAGCCCACAAAAGGTTGCAGATTACCAAAGCCCTTTGAGCAAAAATGATGGGGAAGCGATGGGAAAGAATTTATGAAGTACCCATATTTTTTAAGAATATCATTCAGCCACACCTAAGTGGCCTTATCTTCTTGCTTCGTATAGAGGTACAGAGGGCAGATTATGTTAATGAAATTCACTGTCAGACGGAAGGTCATATCATACTCAGACTAAGCTGGAAAAATAATAGGCTCGCTCCATATTGAAGATGTCTTTATACTGCAGTAATCCAGTAAGGAATTCAGGAGAGGAATAATTACTGAAGGAACTGTTGTGAGGGAACAAAAACTCTGGTAGAAGAAAAGAAAAAAGAGTGGGAACTTGTCACATGAGTGTAAATTCTCAAAAGACAAGAGAATGGATCCAGAATAATATGTACCTGTTGCTGATGCCACTAACCACCGCAGAATGACCAAAAAATAAATTTGGAACCGCGGTGAACCAGTCACAGAATCCAAACAGATATAAAGAAAAAGGAACTGGCCATAACACCGCATAACACGTCATAGGGGCTATAAGCGCCCAATGCTTAAAAACTAAAATCAAAATCTATATACAGATCCTGAGCGGCTTTTAAGTTCATAAAATTCCCAGCTGCTACTGTATACAAGCGAGTTTGACAGATATAATATGGAGTCCCAAATGAATCTTACAGCCAACAAAAAGTATTCTTGTTTATCAAGATTCCAGCAAAAATTAAAGCTTTGAGTATAACTGAAGAATATTTGAACCAACTTTAAGGATTTGGGGAATACAACTGTCAGGGATTATCCCCCAAATAAAAACGAATGTCACCTTCTGATGGCAGGGTCCATATCTAACCTCAGAAATCAAATATTTCCACTAGAAAAATGTACCAAGCTGACACAGAATCTGCGAGTAGAAAAGTGGGATATTTCTTGGCTCACAAGAGCTCATATATTTCCCTAAAGTTTTTCCAAAAAAATCCTTTTTAATAAGTATGAAGGAAGGTAGATTTTACATTTTCCTTAACTAATTACTTTGGGTACACAATTTTAAAAATGAAAGTTACAAGGATATACTGATCAAGGAGTTTTTTCCTTAAATTATAAGACTTTTATTTATTATATTTAAATATCCTTGCTCTTGGGACTATAAGATTCCTAAACTTTGAATGGAAAGTTGGATTTTATCACCCTCGAGCTGACAATACTGATGCTACCTTCTAAGGCACCCTGAGCCTCTGGAGAAATCATACTAAAAATGAACGAAATTTTGGCTGCTCTATTCTTCTTTATAGGGGGTTGGAACAGAAAGTATTCGCCACTTAGCAACATCAACTCAAGAATTGGGACACCACCTCCAGTTTAAGGACTGAAATAAGACAGCGTTCCAGATCTTCGCCACAAAAACGGCCTTTTTGGGCCGCCCATGAGCGAAATGATTAGGTTGTTGAATATATAAATGATCTGTGGCTACTTGAATTCCCTCAATATAAAAACGTTCTGGGGATACTGTTTCCTCTTTAGTGGAAGGTGCGCTTCCAGTGTCAGTCCATATTGTTCATCTTTAGCCTTTAAAGTACCACATATAAACCATCCTTCAAGGACAAGTATGTCCCTGGGGAAGTGAGCTTCTTATCCTTTTTGTACTGCTAAAAAAATGCATTAGAGAAAGCTACCAAGCACTAATGGCTCAACCACTTGACCATCTGACTTAGCTGCCTAGCACAGGATATAATGGCACCCCATTTGATGACCTGTTGCACCTGGAATGATGCAAAGGCTTCTCTGCTTTAGGATTTTTGATAGTAACTTAATCCTAGCCAATCAGAAACATGCATTTATTGTAATCTGGCTCAACTGTGGAGAATTCTTTAATGAGCTCGTCAAAAGGTTTCATATTGAGGCCTAAACTTTGGTTTCAGGAAATATCCTACACTGGATGACGCTATCACTGCTACTTTAAATCATTCAAACAATGACTGACGTCCAAATCTACTTTAAAGTGGAGAAGCTCCACCTTATTTAGCTCCTGCATATCAAGGAGACCATTGTGGAGATTCTTTTAAACTTGGTTAAATCTAGTAGGTCATCCCATCCTAACAATAAGCCTCAGTCTCAAGTTTTAGTAGCAACGCCATCCAACTCTCACATAACTGAATTATATTGCTACTTTTGCAAAGGGACCAACCATAAGCAAGCCACTGAATCCATTATATTCGACATAAGGCAGCAAAAGATCAGTCATTTTAGGGCAAGAGGTTTCCTCTGCTGAATAGACTCAAGTGTATTAACCCCCAATTCTATGCCGAGCATTTATGGTTTCTTCATACTATTTTCCCAAGCTGAAGCCAACGTGCCTCTTACTATCCAAAGCAATGAAGACCTTAAGCTTTCCTATTTATATTGGTCAGTTACCCAATAGCACACTTAAGTCAGCTCCTCTAGTGAGAGCTAAGCATCAACCAACAAAATTTACAAAAATGTAACCCCCAAGCCTAACCACAGAAATCACTCTGCTTGCCTTTTTACAATTATCTAATAACTGATTATTAGCCATTATTACTCATATAGATCTTCAGTGATATGAGTGGAATTAGTCATTCAAAAAGTTAAAGTTCTGGCTTTAATTGATATTAAGTACCCATTTAAAGTTATATCCTCCCAACTTATACAGAAAACCAAAATGTCTCTCAATTTGATCCACATAACTGAATATGGGACAACAAAAATCAGTCTATTGTAGCAGTTAGAGCATACACTGCCTTATCTTTTTAATTATTTGAGGCAAGCTGACTGGGGGATGGACATTACCAAAATAGAGAAAGAAAGTATCGACCTGAAACCTGAGCAGGGTCAACTCTGTCGTAGAAAGTTTTTTCACCTCCAGATTGGGACTCGGATTTTTCTGGTTATGTCATGGGTAAGGTTTTCGTGTTATTATACCTACTAACCGCCAATAGTTCCCTCAGCTGGCACCCCGATCGATGTGCGAAGGGCGGGAATCAAACCTGCAACCTTCAGGTTGGTAGCCGTATGCCCTACTGACTCGCCTTCCACCCCCTACACTGCCTTATCTTTGCATTTAAAAATTATGATTACCACTCCCACTATTGCATCAGAAAAATAACTATGAATTACTTATTGGAGTATGACTAATGTGGGAATTTAATTGCATTACTAATCACAAAGAAAAATACTTCTCTATATCGGGATATCAGATACCATTATTGTATATACTTCTGACCAAAAACAAGAGGGCTTCAAAAAACATGCCTAACTAAATGAATATTACACCTCTATCTGCAAAGTAAAGTATCAAATATTGGGGGAAGAGAATTTACTCCTTGATGTAGTGGATGTTAAGAATAGGAAACGTCTGTATGCCCCCATGCCTTTAGCATACCCCAGATCTCAAGTAGTCATGTATTTTGTAATTAAAATACATATTCCATCTTTTGGGTTGGGACCATCTAGTACTAAAAAAAAATACATATTCCATCTTTCCAAATCTTGGAGTTATATGGACACCCTAAACCCTCTACCAAAGAGGCGTTGGCCTGCCTTTGGATTTTAGATCACGCATATGAAGAATTCACCTCCATTCTACTAGAAACTTCAACTAATCAGCCCCTCCAAGCTCCTCAGCACTCGCTCATCGCCTATGCCAAACGCTGCTCTATTGAGAATATCACAAATGTAAGTATTTTTGTTCTCTATAAGACTTAGGTTCATTCCCCTAACAACCATAAATATGGTCAAAATTAGAACTGGTGATAGCCTTACTCCCAATGAAATTCAAAATGTGGAAGCCCTCCTTGAGGAATATACAAATCTTAATCATCAGAACCAGTCATTATGGGAATATGTTGGTAGCAATCTAAGTAGAAACTGAATATCATCCTTTCAAATCTTGAGCTTACTAGAAATCTAAGGTTGAGTAGGCTCATATAACTCTTGAATTAAAAGAGCTATTTAAAGTTGTGTTACTTGTACTATCTAAAAGCCCTCAGGATTCTCCCCTTTTGTTAATTAATAATAAGAATGATGGATATTTAGTCATTATGAACTATCAACGACTAAAACCATCACTCAAAAGGATAGTTAACCCTACCTCATATAGATGACTCTTTAGATATGCTGTCTGAATCACAGTATCTTTAGCAATGGACCTCACCAGAGGTTATTGGAAAATTAACTTATTGCCTGAAGATCGCAAAAATGAACCGTATCTTCAGTGAAGGGTGATTAGAACCTACTAAGATGCTTTAGGGGCTAGGAAACGCCATGTCACCTTCTAAAGAGCGGTAGTCAGATTATTAAGGAATTTGAAACGCTCTTATGTGTTAGTCTATCATGATGATTGTTTTCTCACAATCTTTTACCTCCCACTTAGCATAGAAAGGAGGTATTTCAGTGATTACAGCAATATTTTGTCTAAAGTTAAAACTCTCCAAATGCACTTTCTTCTAAAGTAAAATGTATTTTTAGGACATAAGCTAAGTAAAGGGGGATTATTCCTGATGGACGACAAAATTCAGCCATTTTTTGATCTCCCCTAAATCAATTCTATATAACAAGTCAATATAGCTATGGATGGATAATAACACTTATCTATTCTACACTTGAAGATACATATAAACCTTTGTTTAATTGTTGAAGAAAGGAATTTCTTTACAGGAAAAGAAGAGAAAAAACATTCCTTCACCTATTATGTTTAGCTCTTTATAACTTTCCTGTACTCATAAATCTTAACTTCAATAAACCACTTCTACGCTTTTAATGATGCTTGCAATATAGCTATAAGAGCTATTTTATCCCAGAACGATGAAAATCTAGTGAACCATCACATTGTATACTAAAGCAAAACTTTATATAAAGCTGAACGCAAGTAAAGCTCTGTCTAATATGATTGTTTGTCAGTACTAATGGCCATTAAGCACTTACAGGACCTGTTTATATAGAATACCTCACTATAATCACCAACCATGTTTTTTGTGATGTCTTCATCAGATGAAGGATCTTGAAGGTAGATTTGCCTAATGGCTTAAAAAACTAAATGTTCAATTTCTTAATCATACATCGATAGGGCCAATACATCAGAATGCATATTAACTATCCAGGTTACCCATCCTAAAATTAACTAAACCTGAGGAAGATTGTCTCTATGATCTTCTAACCCCAACATCAAATATGGAAACATGAGTCCCTTACATTCCAAAAGGAGTTAGAGAAAAGGACAGCAAATATCAAGCAAGGATGGTAGCCTTCATAAACAAGTATTATAACAAATGTTGCCCTATATCTGACCTTAAGCTAGCATGGATGTTATATTAGAAGGCATCTGCAGGTTGGCCACAATGGTTTTTAGAAACTTTTGAGTGGCTAAACTCAGTGCTACTGAGGGTGGATGCTCATTTTAATATATAATGTGCTTGAGTATTGCTTAGTGTTAAAAATAATGGTGGTCCTACTTGTCAGGCAAAATTGCAAATTATTTTTAGAGCAGCCTTCCACTTTAAGTGCTGAAGCACACAAACGGCAAACCTGAATGCCAGTGGCTCTGCTACTGGTATGAAAGTTATGGAACTAGGAAGGAGTTCGCCATTAAGTACCCATGTGCCATAATCGTGTATAGAAACCTAGCAAAATACCAGATGAACATGGCCATAAACCCTGAGGATTGTTGGAATACCGGCGGAAAAGGCAGTTTAGACCTAAGTATAAGAACTTGAATCAGGTAAAGGGTTTTTACTGGAAAGGTAGATAAAGTAAATTGACCAACAATTTTCTCAGTGCAATTCAACTGATTAAATAGTGATTGATTGGTAATGGGTCAAAGAAGTGATTGGGTCACTCAAATTTGAACAAACATGGCGAATTTTTGGGGAGGGGGAAAACAATTTCAATTAAAACTGACATCAAAGGATAAGGTGGCAGGCCAAATCACTAACAGTTTTTCCACAATTGCCTGGACTGATGCTTGACTGCATTTACGTCAGTTGGCGCAATGACATTTGGCCCAGCAAGTAATGGGAATTCCCCAGGGCCACCCCACATAGGGGCAGTCCCAATTGGTTGGAAACGGGTTTGGGATGGCCAACCTGCCCATGCCTAGTCACTGGGGCGTTTGTTTGGCTAAATGAGTGGTGTCAGGTACACTTCCAATTTTTGAACTAGGGGTTTCAAATTATTAATGACAATCCCTAACAATTTTAAAGGGGACTTAGCTACGGCGATCATCTCACTTGTAGCTCGATGTATCTGTGATTCTGGCTGATTATTTTCTTATGGTCTTCTTCCAAATATCAGGTTTCCAATTGAAAGACTTTCTTCCTGTTGGTTTTGGACCTTTTGACACAAATTCAGTATTCTCCGCACATATTTCTCAATTTGGTGGACAAGTTAGCTGAGCTGAGCGCAGGTACCAGGGGAGGAATCTTAAGAGGGATTGCTGTTAACCAGCACTCGTCTACCATGTGGGCGAAATCGCCCTGGGTGACGAGGGGTGCAGCCACCCTCTTTGGACCTTTCTTGTTTGGGAATAGGAAAATTGCCTGATCTTTAAAAGGGGACGTTTCCCTGGACATTACCTTTTCGTTTTCCAAAGGAGGGGCACCACCGCTGGGAAACTGCATAAGGGCTACGTTTTTGTGAGCCTTGGGCAATTTGATCGCCATCAAGATAAAAATTTTGGGAGATGATGGAGATCATCTGGATAGGACTAATGATACGCCATGACTAGTTCCATGCAATTTACGTAATCATGGGCCTTGACCCAACTGTTCTTGTAGGCCGGATAACCCTTCCAGGTGATGAGATACTGAACTGACCTCCAAGATTTATGGGATGCTAAGATGTTTTCCACCTCGGCTTCTTCTGCATCCTCAGTTATTATTGGCTCAGGATCAGTGGGAATGATCCCCTTGAATGAGGACAACTGAATTATGTGGAAAACGGGGTGCTGTTTTCAATGAGCTGACAGATTTAACTGGAAAGCTCCATTGACCAAGTCTTCCTTCACAAGGTGGGGACCCAAATGCTTGCTTGCAAACTTACAGGTAGGTACCTGCATCTGCAAATAGCATGTATCTAACATAACATATGAGCCCGCCACAATATTGTGGCCAGGAAGCCATTTTCGATCCTCAAACTGCTTATAAAGATTGATAGACTTTGTGAGATTCTCTCACAATAAGGACTGGTTAGACTGAATGTGCTCAAAATGATCTGCAGCAGCAGGGCTTTGGATGCAGACAGGGACCAACTGAAAATGAGGGATTATACCCCACAATTGCTTCATAGGGAAAACCACATAGAAGTGTGAGTTCTGTTATTATATGCAAATTGGGCGAGGGGTGTCATTAGCCCAGATATCTTGTGCAGCTGCTGCGTAGCAATGCAAATAATGTTCCAAGATTTGGTAACCCGCTTGGTTTGTCTGTCAGAATGGGGATTATATGCATTATAATGGCAGGTGGTGATTTTCAAGATGGATATAAAATCATTACATAAACGCGCAGTAAACTGGGACCACATACACTGATGATCTCCTGTGGGAGACCAAAAATAGAGAATACATGGCGTACAATGAGATGAGCGGTTTCTTCTGAAGTAATCACAAAAGAGCATGGAATAAATAAAAAAATAGTAAACTGAGCGACCACCACTATCACCAAAATAATTCCATCTGAACAGGGAAATTCAACAATAAAATCCATGAACACTAATGTCCATGGACCCTCCGCCTGTTGTAAAAATGAAGAAGACCCTTTCTTCCTGATCAATCTGTTTGGCCTTGCGCAAGTAACACAATCAGAGATCCAGGGTGTAACTTCCTTTGATAAACCTTCCCAATTAAAGGTCTATTTTGTCATGATCAAATGACATCATAGTGGGGAACAACCCCAAGGATAAGGCTGGGCGCCAGGAGGCCCAGAAGGTGAAGCTTCGGGCCCTCCCTGACCTCAGGCACACACTAGTTAATGCTGAGTACAAGCTAAATATGCCCATGTTGGTACTAGTGGGGTGCCTAACGCCCAGCCCCTTACATTGGCCCAGGCGTTAAAATGGACGGTTTACATAATGAACACAGACGTTTGATTTGGTTAGTTGATATACAAGGTTTCAAAACCCATTCCATTTACAAAACATACATTTTTTGGTCGAATCCAACTTTAATTGATTACTCGAGTGAAGTCAGTTATGGCATATTCTACCAATCTGGATGGTAGTGTTTGCCTATTTGTGGGTTGGTGCTTTGCCCACTTCAGCAAACCCCATATTTCCCTGACGTAGTTTAATTTTATTTCCCATGGCCAACACTCCTTGTTGTGCTGACTTCCTATATAACCTTAGCCATTTTTCATTTTACTTATGTTATTTTGAATAATCCTGTGCATGGACCTCTACAAGGAGGTCTTGCGCTACATTCACCAAACAGCCTTACAGTTGATCTGGTTAGCCCCTTATGCACCATTGGTTTTCCCAGGTTCCTTTCATCCTTGGATGCTTACCATTTTCCCTTTTGTGCACCGCGTCGTTTTTGGTGGTGTTTTTGTTATAATGTTCGCACTTTTCCCTTTGAGTTATTATTGCTCCAGCATCCTCTGCTGGGCTCTAGTAACTTTGGTTCTAACGGCTAGTTTACATGCATTGGCTCTGTGCACCGAGCACCATAACGCTGGAAGCAGTAGAGTTATAGACACTCTCCTTACAAATTTGATCAACTTGATACATTTCTTGTTACCCTGAAGGCCAATTGTGAGAGGGTCTCGATGTGCCTGAAACACCTCAGCTCTGAAGAGAGGGGGAACCCAAACCTGTGACTGAAAATAAATTAGAACCTCCACCAGAGAATATAGTAAATGTTTGTGAGTTTAAAGGGACCATTGGTCTACTAACTCTACTCCTTTGGGGCAGGTCATCTGAGCTGCCAAAGCCCATGAAATAAGCGGAGCATCAGGAGCTACATCTACTGATGTGACCATGGGCGGTACAATAAATAAAATTTGGGTGGTGGGGATCACGGTAACCAGGTCCATTTAACTGAGTCTGTGGGGCAATGAGCCAGGTTGCGGCTAAGGAAGTCAGGTAGCACATTTAATGCACCTTTCACGAATGCATATTTAAAATTGAAGCTGCATAATCCTGATAGGTACAAGACTGCCTATGTGCCAATTTTTGTGGTTTTTAGAAATAAAAGAGAGCTTAGTGTTCTGTACGCAGTTAATTCATGCTGGGCACCCTTAACAGGTACCGCCAATGAGTCAATGCACATGCTACGGCCGCCAATTCCTTATCATAACTGGCTCATGATTGCTCATTCAAAGAAATTTTTAGGAAAAGCAGCGAACTGGATGCTCTAAACCATCATGCTCCTGGATAAGAACTTCTCAACTGCTACTGATGAAGCATCACATGCGATGATATATGGTTTAGAGGGGTCCACATGTTTTAGGAAGGGAGATAAGAAAACTTCTTTAGTAGCCTCAAACGCCTGCTGGCACTCAGGTGTCCAATGAAAATATACATTCTTGCCCATTAGGGGGTGAAGCAGAGCGGCTACTGGGAAAACGGCTGGGGAAAATATCTTTAAGAAAATAATGGTGTGCAAGAAACTTATTAGTTGTTTCTGGGTTGTTGGAGTCAGCCATTCGCAGATGTATCCAATTTGTTGGGAGGAATTGCATAACCATATTTTAGGAAAAGGTTCCTGAGAAAGGTAACTTCCTCCTTATAAAACTCTCATTTTGATGGCTTGATGAACAGGCCCACCTTGTGAAAAACAGCCACAACCGCTTCCAAGTCTTTTGCATGTGTTCAAGAATTAGGCAAAGAAAAAATGCATTAATATATGCAACCACGCATGTAAAATGGAGGTCTCCAAGCACACTATTGTCCATTCTTTGAAATGTGGCTGGCGCATTCTTCAACCTAAAGGGTATTATGCGAAATTAAAATATTTTTCACATTGTTCGAATCATGGTAAGCCATTCTTGACCTTTCATCACACATATTTGGTTGAAGACATTAAAGAGATTAAGCTTAGAGAACACATAAGACTTAGAAAATCGCTTGGCTGATAGTTTGCTCCAGGGGTAGAAGGTAGGGATCACCACTGTAATTTTACTAGGTGTCCATAATCCACACAGGGACGGAGGGAACCATTAGCCTTCTTGGCAAAAATGATGGGAGAGGCAATTGGTGACATCAATTTAAACGACCACCCTTTCATAAAAATATCGTCTAAACAGGTGTTAAAAGCAGCCTCCTCCTCCTTCCTGTATGGATAAAAGGGGCAATTGATGTTCACCAAATGTACCGTGGTCAGAGTCCTAAGTTGAATTTAGTGTGAGAGGGAAGATAGTCCACCTTCTCAGAATTGAAGATACTTTGATAGCACATCAATTCTTTGAAAATCAGATGGAAGTCCCACAGGGGAAATGAGGGAAGTGATGAAGCTGCATCCCTGAGTTTTCCTAAGGGTAATAACTAAGGGAAACTTTCTCTCTGTTTGATAATTAAAAAATGACAACATATTGACTCCAAGTGAATCTTAACATGTTGCTGGCACTACCATCCATCCCCCAAGTTAACCGAAAACACCAAGTTTGGCATTTCTGAGAACCAATTGCAAATGCTAAACTGATGTACTGAGAAAGGAACCAGCTGACTAATTAGATATGAGGTTTGGGAGTCTGAAGAAGAAACCGTTACCAAAAGACCTAGGTCCAGGTCAATCTCCAATTGTTGGGCTAGCTCAACGCTCATAAAATTACCCACAGCTCCAATATCCACTAAAGCCTCAAAGGAGACCTGGTGGGACCAAATAATAGTCTTCATGAGCAGTAAAAAGTAGGCGAGATTCTCTTTATTGGCAGCTGTTTGGTGAATCCATTGATACAGAGAAATGGTATTAGTACTAGGGTAAACCACTAGGTTCATAGCAGGAGAAAATACCTTCGCAAGTTGTAATACCAGACATACTGACTTGGGCACAATGACCGCAGCAGCTATGTGATGTAGTTTGGACAATTTGAGAGGTACTGAGCTATCATGACCAGAGGAAAATTTCTTCACAACCTGGTTCAGCTGAGAAAAAAGGACCATTGCTACTCCAATATCAACGATAAAGGCAGAAATGGTTAGAAGTGATGGTTGGTCAATTGTGTCAGGCAAACAGCAAGTTGTTTTTAGACTGGCTGCCAGTTTAAGTTCTGAAGCACCCAAATGGCAAACCTGAATGCCGGTGGCACTGCTGCTAGTATGAAGGGTATGGAAATAAGAAGGAGTTCCGTCATTAAGTACCAATGAGCCATAATAGTGTATAGAAACCTAGCAAAATACCAAATAAACATGGCCATAAACCCTGAGGGTTGTTGGAATACCAGCGGAAAAGGAAATTTACTCTTAAGAATATATACTTGAATTGAGTAAAGAGTTTTTATTGAAAATAGATAAAGAAAATTGATCAACATTTTTCTCAGTGCAATGCAACTGATTAAATAGTGTTTGATTTGTAATGGGTCAAATCAGGGGTTGGGTCACTCAAATTTGACCTAACCTACCGAATTTTTTGGGGAGGGGGCAGATAATTTCAATTGGAACTGTCATCAAAGAAATTGCTGGAAGGCCGAGTCACTGTCAGTTTGTCCACAAATGCCTGGACTGATGCTTGACTGCATTTACATCAATTGGCGCAATGACGTTTGGCTCAGCAAGCAATGGGAATTCCTCAGGGCCACCCTACACAGGGGCAATCCCAATTGGTTGGTAACGGGTTTGAGATGGCCAACCTGCCCATGCCCAGTTGCTGGGGCATTCATTCAGCCAGGTGAGTGGTGTTAGATGCAACTTCTGATTCTTGAACTAGGGGTTTCAAATTATTGGTGACGATCCCTGATAATTTTAAAGGGGATTTAGAAAATGGCAATCATCTCATTTGAAGGCTATATGTTGTCTGTGATTCCAGCCAATAATTTTCTTTTAGTCTTTTTTTGAATATCGGGTTTACAATTGTTGGGCTTTATTCCCATTGGTTTTGGACCTTTCAACTTCATGTCAGTAATATCGGTGCAGATTTCCTCAATTCAATAGCAAGTTTAGCTGAGGTGAGCATGGGGACTGGGGGAGGAATCTTAAGAGGGAGTGCTGTTACCCAGAACTTATCTACCACGTGGGCAAGATTGCCCTGGGTGACGAGGGGTACAGCCACCCTCTTTTGACCCTTCTTGTTCAGAAATGGGAAAATCGCCCAATCTACACAAAGGGGATGTTCCCCTGGACTTACACTACTCCTCGCCCCAAAAATCCAGTAGTTCCTCCTAATAAACCCTTAACAGTAAGTATTGATGTCATAAGTCCCTTAACTTTAGCCTCTAATGGCCATCAATTCCTCATACTGCTATAAAACATTATAGCTGTTGATTCTCTGCATAAAGGTTAATTCCGCTGAATTAGTTTGCACAGAGTATTAGCCGCTGAGCAACCAAATCAGACTATATGTAGATCGCCGACTTTCTAGTAAAACTTGTTAAACTATATATGGAGCTATCGCCCCTCATTTTGACCTTTTAATAATATAAATCGCAGACTAATCTGAAACCACTTAATCACCCAGGAAAGACCTCCCCTTCAATCCTCCGTGTGAATCTTTATATCTTGGTTCCCCAAGCTAGATGCATCCTTGGCTTGGTAATCTTCTATTTGTCTTCCCTTTTCTAAAAGCCTTGTTCATATTGAATCTCAGCACAATTCTCCTTAATTCACCGAATGGTCATCATTTTGTTTGATTATAATTTGTATACCCTTTTTTGTAAATCTTGAGACTTGTCTCAATTTCCCCTTTGATCTGCTGGTATGGGTAGCATATCATCCAGTCTTATCAAATTCCCAACATTACCCCCTTTGACTGGGCAATATGCTCATACTGTTTATATGCTCAAAGGATCTTCACGTGAATTTGGTTGATAATCTGACCCCCCGCAGATTCCTTGAAAGTGTATATATCCATGCCAGACTTCTCGATTATCTTGAACAGGCTGGCCCAGATGTTGTAAAGATTGTTTTTCTGCCCAAATACGTGCTGGTCATGGAATAAAACATGGTCCCCCACAGTGAACAGCAGGAGCCCACTCCATCTCTTCTGATCAGCTGCCTGATTGCAAATCTTCTTGGCCAAACTGGTGGAGTAGGCTTCTGTTTGCAGCTTGATCAATTTTCCATAAGAGTCTTCAAATTTCGCTGAGGATCCACACCACCAGTGTCCTCTACACAAGAATAAAGAAAGGCAGGCAAAGCCAGATGTTGACCATACAGCAGTTGGAACGGGCTCTTACCAGAAGACAAACGATAGCTAATATTGTATGCAGATACAGCCATGGGTAGGAGGGCGCTCCATTCCGAGGGTCAATCATTTATCAATAAATGGAGGTTGTTCACCAAAGTTCTGTTAACCCGCTCCACCATTCCAATAGATTCTGGATGATATGGGGTGGTCAAAACCCCATGGATCGCCATCAGCTTTTTCAACTTTGGCAGAATGTGCGAAGTGTAATTGGTTCTGTTATCCGTTAAAATGACCTGTGGGCAGCTGTGTCACTGTATAAAACACTCCATAATAAACTTAGCAATGGTGACCGCGCCCAAGTCACTAATAGCCCTGGTTTCCACCCATTGGGTCAAATGATTGATGGCAACAATTATATACTTTGATTGATTGGAGCTAGTCAGCAGAGGTCCCACTACATCAATGGAAACGGTGTACCAGGCGAACTGGGGTTTAACTAGAAAGTATGTGGTTTTTGTGTAAAGGCTTTTCCACTTGATTCTGATGGCAACAACTAACCGACTTATTATGTCATAATGCATGCTCTCCCAGTAGTATCAGGGTCGCAAAAACTCCAGCGTTATCTGCAATCCTCCATGTCCTTCAGCCCAATGAACATTTATAATAATCGAGGGTCTAGCTGAAGGTTTAGGGGAAACTCAGCGTTGAGTCTCTGATCTGCTTATATAGTTCTTCCCCATATAGGAAAGTATCCCCCATGAGTATATCTAATACCTTGATCACCTGCAGTGGCTCATCCTGGTATTTGTTCACCATCATCTTCTCATACATTATGTCAGCTAAATCCACTGTGATAGCTACCATTGGCAGCCAAGAAATACAATCCACGTTAAGATGTTTTGCTCCCAGGCGGTGTATAATCTCAAAATCATATACTTGGAGCTTCAGAGCCCAACGTGCGAGCTGTCCTTCCAGTTCATGCAGATTCTGTAGCCAGTGAAAGTAATCATGATCCATCACTATTTGGAATCATACCCCATGTAAATATACCTGAAACTGTTTGTATGCATAGATCACCGCTAAACACTCCCACTTGGTCATGGTGTAGTTTTTTTGTGACAGTTCAAGATTCAACTACAGAATGCAACATGATGCTCCACGCCGACATTGTCCTTCTGGGATAATACTGCCCTATAGCGCGAGGGATTCATCTATTTGCATTATAAATTGTTTTATTGAAGTTGGGATATTGCAATATGGGTGCACTTGCTAACGTGGTTTGCAAAACATTGAAAGTGTTCTGGCGTCATTCCATTAAATCAAAAAAAGCGTCTTTAATTAGCAACTTGAAAAGCAGGGCCTTGATGCAACTGAAATTGGGAATGAACCATAGGTAATACCTAACCATCCTCAGAAACACCTGACTTTCCCGCTTATTACCTGCGCGAGTCATTTTGCTTATCACTCCCACTTTAGCTGTCTGCAGTTTAGGCCTGTTTGAATCCATAGCAAACCCAAGGTATTTCAATTGTTATTTAAAGAAATGGCACTTATGAGGCTTAATTTTGATATTAGCCGCAGTGAGGTTCTGAAACACTTGTTCCAAGTGTGCAAGGTGCTCTATAAACGTTTGCAAGAACACATTTATGTTGTCAAGGTAAACTAAAATGCAGGATAGCTTTAAATCACCTAAAATCACTTATATGGCACGCTGGAACATAGCTGCGACGTTGCACAACACTTTTGGCATGTGAGTCAGCTGGAATAACCCCTTTGAGGTGATAATTGCACATTTCTCTCATTCCGCTGAAGGCAATTTGATCTGCCAGTACCCCAAGATCAGAACCATGGCAGAAAAATAATTTGCCCCACCCAATCAATCTAACACGTTGTTAATATACAGAAGAGGGTAGAAATCCTTCTTTGTTACATTGTTGTGTTTGTAATAGTCAATAACCACTTGATTTGAGCCATACTTTTTCTTTACAATGAGCACAGGTGATGCCTTTCAGTGCTACAGTTCTTCAGACTGGTGCCAGGGTTCGCGGTGGCTCAAATCTGGAAAAATCAGAAAGAGCGCCGAGGAGGAAACTGGAAAAATGAGTTAGAATACTGAATATTTTATTAAACTAAAAAGCTTTGATATTTATAGGGTGTGTTGGGACTCGGTGCCTTTGGGTTTGTTGGGGCCTCATCTGATCAGGATCTTTACTGATCATCTGGAATGGCCTCCTTGTGGGCATCCTTAATGGATAGCGTCGCTCACCTGACTGAATGTGTGGAGATGCCGCCCCACGTGACTCAGGTATAGGTGAGGATGATCCTGAAATAGATTTAGCTCGGTAGGTTTGATGACTAATTTGGCATGGCCTGATTCAGAAGATGGGAATTTGATATGATTTTTATCTTAAATACTGACAAGGCCCCCCTCAAGATCCTGTCAGAGGGGGGTATACGGCCAGAGGAACTGACTATGCACGCTATTTACAACAGTCCCTTGATTGATGTTGGCAATGAAGTACTTGAACTTCACCTTATGTATGAATTTGTAGGGTCCAGCCACAGTACATTGAGCTTACTCTGTCAGCCTCCAGGTCAATGATGATAAAAGAGAATGAGGTCACCTAGTTGAAAATCTGGTAAGGAGGGTCGTCCAAGATTTGATCAGGATGTCACTTTTAGTGGTGGTGATAATGCCTTGAGTGGCTTGGGCTTGGAGCCAGATAATTTCATTGGCTAGAGCCCTCATAGTTAAATTGGAGTTCTCAGGGGTGGAGGCTTCGAGCAGGGGCTGGACACTACTGGGTAGCTGAGGTGCCCACCCATACAGGGCTTCGAATGGGGACATCTTGATGACACAGTGATAGATTACCCGGTAGGCAATCAAGGCGCTGGGCAGATAATGGTTCCAACAGGCATGATCTGAGGCGGCCAACTTTTGTAGAATGGAAACAAAAGTTCCATTAGCGCGTTCTACCACCCCATTAGTAGAAGGGTGGTAGGGGTGCATCGAAACTCTGGGTGGTGCCAAATAGCGAAGTTAGATCCTGTACTACCTGGGAGGTGAAGTTCAATTCATTGTCCAAAAGCAAGGTCTGGGGGCACTCATGCTTGGTGAAAACGGAGTGAACAAGAAATAGGGCGGTAGCCTTAGTGGTGGCTGCAGGGACTGAGATCGCCTTGACCCACTTAGTTAAGTGGTCTATGGATAGGAAAATATACTTGTGACCATGCAGCCCAGTGGGAAGGGGACCCACCACATTGATACTAATGACATTGAAAGGTTTGGTCAGGGCAACAACTGAGTGCTGATATTGAGGCTTGGCCCAGTCTTGGGATTGGCAGGTCATACAAGCTTCCAGAACCTCTTGGATAGTTTCTACCATTCATTCCCAGTAGCAGCGTGACTTCAGCCATTCATGGGTCTTCTTAACCGCACCATGTCCAACATTAGAATGGCCTTCCAGGAATACACCAGTTCGAGAGGAAGGTCAGATGTAGGGAAGCCACTTCTTGCTGACCCTCTTGTAGAGTAGCCCATCCTTGATTTGAGTGTCTTGAGTCATTTGGCAGAGTTCAGCCTGAACCTCGGGGGTTTCCAGTTCCCATCATTCGGGCTGTCCTATCAGGTCATAGAGCCAATCTTCCTCTGGGGTCAGGACCGCTAAGACCGGCATCCTGGAGAGGCTGTCAGCATTCTGGTGTATAGCGACTGCGCGGTGGACGATGGTGAAGTCATAGCTTTGCAGTCGTAGGGCCCACCTGGCCAACTGACCATTGGGGTCTTTCATTTGTTGCAGCCACCAGAGGAAAGAATGGTCTGTAATAATAGTAAAATGTGTACCATAGAGGTAGGGCAAAAATGTTTGATGGCTAAGAAAACGGCTAGACATTCCTTCTCAGGGGATGATCGACCTGGTCCTCATCAAGCTGAGCCAGAATAGCCCTAACAGCAACGTCGCTTGCATCTGTAAACAGCAAGAAAGATTGGTCAAAGAGAGGATGAACTAGAACAGGTTTAGTACATAAGGCCATACATAAATCGTTGAATGCCTGTTCCTGCTCAGGTAGCCACTCAAATGGTACGTTCTTCTGTAGGAGGTAGAATTAACGGCTCAGCTAGGTCGGCAAACCATAGAACTGATGGTAATAGCCCACCATACCTAGAAAGACTTGTATATCTCATAGACTTTGGGGGCATATCATCTTTTCTATGGCGTCAACTTTGTTGGGTATAGGTTGGATGCCACGCTTGGAGACCTTGTGTCCTAGAAATTCTAGCTCAGGCTGGAAAAAGGAGCACTTCGAGAGCTTGAGCTTGATGGAGGCCTTCCTGAGATGCTCGAAGACTTCCTTGAGATGTTCTACATGTCCATAGAAGGTTCGCGAAAAAACGGTGAAATTATCCAGGTAAACGAGGACATAGGAGAGCTTCAAGTCCCCAAGGATCCCATCCATGGCATGCTGGAACGTGGCTGGGGCGTTGCAGAGGCCTTGGGGCATCTGGGTGGGCTCAAACAGCCCCTCATGGGCGATTAGAGCACACTTGGCTCAGTCTTTGGGGGCGAGCTCAACATGCCAATACCTGCTGGCGAGGTCCATGGCCAAGAAGTACTGGGAACCTGCAAGCAGACGGATATAATTGTCAATCTGGGGCAGAGGATAGCTGTCCTTCTTGGTGATAGAGTTGAGTTATTGATAATCCATCACCACCTGGTGCTTGCCATCCTTCTTTTGGACCAGCAGAAGAGGAGAGGACCAAGGACTATGCGAAGGGACTAAGAGCCCAGCGTCAAGCAGCTGTTTGAGTTCTACCATGACCTGGGCCTCTTCAACCTTGCTCTTTTGGTAAGGCCGGGACCAAAAAGGGGGGCGTCCCCAGTTTCTACATGGTGGAGGACTCCATTAATCCTTCCAAAATTGTAGGTCAAAGTGGAGCTTAGGTCTGAGTATTCCTCCAGGATCTCCTGAACTTTAAGCCGCTTTTCGTCTTAGAGGTCCTTCCCTATATTAGCATCAACCAAATTAACTGAGGGTGGTGACTCCAAGCCAAAGTCCCTTAAGTCCCCAAAGCTTCAAATGTCAGCAACAGCCCCAATCGGTAACAGGAAGATGTAAGCGGTGGTTTGGTTTGGACCTACGACTTTTGGCTCGTCAGTCAGGTTGGCTAGCAACACTGATATAGATCCAGCATACACTGGATCAAGGATCCCGGGGTAGGTCAGAAATTCCTTTGGAGATGGGTTATCTAGGCCTCAGATCTCCAGTATTTACCCTGAGGGAATGTTGATGTGGACCCAGGTGTTGACAATGACTTGGGATTTTAGGGGTACGGTAGTCACCTGGGGCAAGTAGATCAGCATCCCCTCTAATCCATTAACAGCAGGAGGGGGTAGTCGGACTCAAGAGCCCCGGATGTGATACTCAAGCCAATCAATTCATCCTTCAGTCTCCAATAGGCAGGCTTGGGCCTTGACCTCAGCCCTAGAGTCATGAGCAGTCTCAAAAACCAGAGGGACTCAATGCCCTAGAAGGTAGAGATAACCACCATTTTAGTGGAGAACTGCTGAATAGTCTTGAAGGAACTGTGTCCTGAGGAGCAAATCATAGCTAGGGTTGTCCAGAGCGATGGCAGTTGTATCTAAAGTGAGCTTTCTGAACTAAATTGGTAGAGAGGAATAGGCCCCTATGGATCAGGTGCACTGGGGGCCAGCCATTCCATACTCCATGTAGTGCGGCATATTGGGAGCGACCTTGATGCGTTTCATCATCTTGGAAGAGATGACGTTCATGGGGGAGCCCTTTGACTATGGTGTAAATTGGAATCTTGTGGACCCAGACGGCGACTTGGGTAACCACACTTCCAAACTGGGGCGTTTTTGTAAGGAACATGGGAGAAACATCAGAAGAAGAGTAAGCAGTATCAATGTCTTTATTGTCATCAGATACTGTGACTACTTCCTTGGAAACGATGGCTTCTGGCTTATGCGCAGGGGATACTTGAGGCTTGGCAGGGATGTCAGCATGGAGCGCCTCGTCCTTCATGCTGATGACCCTTTTCCAGCCTCCTCAGCAAGATGTTTCCAGCAGGTCTTAGCGCTATGTCTAAAGCTTTGCAATAGGTGCATTAAGGATGGGGGTTCTTCTGGTTTTTGACTACATGGACCTTAGGGCGGTTAGAGGGGCCAGTAGTCATGGCCTTAAAGTGAAGGATCGAGGCAAGGATCTCGTTGAGGGCCTCCTTAATCTCCCTGATACAGGTGAACCTGTTCTTCTGCCTTATCATGTGCATTTTGACCTCAGGATAGGACCCCAAGGCGGAGATGACAGTGGTGATGGCGTCATCCAGAGTGATACGGTTCATCGTGACCAAAGGTTGTGTCTGGGCGTAGAAACGGCTAGCAAACTCCATAGGGGTTTCTCCTTTGTTCAGTCAAATGCCCATGAACGCTTGCTTCTGGTTGAACAGGGTTTGGTTGCTGATGAACTCTTGGATCAGGGTGGTGCAGACCTGTTCCCTGGTGTTACACTCCTTCAAATGGGGAGTCATGATTTCCTGGGCGGTGTTGTCTAGACAGGAGTGGATATGCTTCACCTTTTGTCAATCAGTGGCCTCCTCTATGAAACTCTCATAGGCATACAGGAAGGAGCCGATACTTTCCCATACGGGGGTGAACCTTTCCTTGAAACTAGGTTTTAAGTTAGCTACAATGGGAGTGGAAAGGATGTTAACGCCTGGGATAGGGGTTGGTCCTGAGATCTCCATTTCTGCATAATCTTAAGGAACCCACTGATCTAACCGCCTCTGCAAGCCCTCTAAGTCCTCTTGGATGTAGTCCCAATTCTGGATGAGGGTGGATGCAGAAGCCTTTTGGGCAACCTGCTCCTTTAAAGACTGAATCTCGGCGTTCTGTAGATGGAGCTGGTTTTTGATGGTAGTCAACTGGGTTTTGAGCCCACGACAAGTTGTCTCAAGCTGGGAGATACATGCGTCAGTAAGCTTTGTGAAGGCATTGGGGTTATCCATCTCATCTGACAACGCTTTGATGGAGACCTGGGGTTGAGGGGGACACCTTCCGATCAGAGCTTGCACCCCAATGCCACTTTTTGGATTTGATCCTGTAAGGCAGCCAGGGCGGTCACTATATCCCTTCGCCAGGGGTCTTTGGGTTCGCCCAAGGTTGGGGGGCCCAGAGGCCCTCAAGGCCCACATGGTCCCTTGCGCCCAGCTGGCCCTTGACGCCCCTCGGGACCTTCTGGCCAAGCACCCGTGGAGGGTAGTCATTAGAGGCCAGCTCTTGGTAGTGCTACTGTAGGGATCGTACCTTTCATTCAACTTGTTGTAGATGCTGGGTCCATGTTGCTGTGAATAGCTGGGCATTTTGGTGAAATTGCTCCTCGAGGTAGCTGGAGATTACACTATCCAGTACTACAATCTTATCGTGGATCTCATTAATTAATCACCAGTTATCAAGAATAACTTCACAATTGTTGTGCATGAAGGAGGAGGCAGCGTCGTTAAAGTCAATAATGTAGGAATGGAGATTCTGGGTGAGCCCTAGTTGCCAGGAGACCTCCTGATGTTATAATCCAACTAACTGGAGGAGGTGATGGATAGCGGTGTGGACAAAGTTATGAAGGTAGCAGTCAGGCCCCAGGGTAAGTCCCTCAGCTGGCAATACAGCTGAGGCGTAGAGGTCCCACATCATGGAAGGTATGGAGGAGGTGCGGGAGCAGCTGGAGTGGGCACCCTCAGAGTAGATGCTGTTTTATTAATTGTTGAATGACATCATTGGTATGCTCATACTAGAGTAGGTATTGGCCCCCATCTAGGGAGGGCAGCGAGAGTTGAAAAGCAGTGCGAAATTCTAGCCTTTCCAGCTGCAAAGGTGGCGTTGCATACCGTGAGGTACTAACCCATCGTGTAATGCTCCTCAATTGACCAGTCGTTTGGTCATCAGGGCTTCTATTGGTTTCCATTTTTGTGATAGACATTTTCACTTAGGTCAGCTCGGAGCCTCCTGTAGTGAGCACCACTTCTGTCAGCACTACAGTTCTTCAGACTGGCGCCGGGGTTTGTGGTGGCTTGAATCTGGAAAAATTGGAAAGAGCGCCAAGAGGAAATGGGAAAAATGAGTTAGAATACCAAATATTTTTTTAAACTGAAAAGCTTCGATATTTATAGGGTGCGTTGGGACTTGGTGCCTTCAGGATCATTGGGGCCTCATCTGATCAGGATCTTTACTGATCTTCCAGAATGGCCTCCTCATGGGCGTCCTTAATGGATAGCATCGCTCACCTGACTGAATGGGTGGAGATGCCACCCCACGTGACTCAGGAATAGGTGAGGATGATCCTGAAATAGATTTAGCTCAGGTAGGTTTGACAACTGATTTGGCACATCCTAATTTGGAAGACAGGAATTTGATACAATTTTTATCTCAAATCCTGACAATGTCCATGGGCTGTTTGACGGCTTTAGCATTCCTTACATGATAAGTTTATCCACCTTGTCAGAGACAACCTCTTATGCCACTTAAGAATGTCTAATAGGTCATGATCAAATGGGAGGGTGATCCCCCATATCTATACAATGTACCACCCCTTTAGTGCATCCCAAATCATGATTTTCATGAGCTAAAATACCCTGGTACTTTTCAAATAATGCCATAGCCTTATCTTGCTGTTCCGCCGATAATCCTGTAAGCGATTACCATGGAACCACAGTCAATACACCAAATGATGAGCTTTCCAGTAGTCTGAGATCCCTGCATGAGCTGAAATCATGAATATGGCGAACTTCCTCTATAAAAACTAAGTGTAGATAAGCCATCAATTGGTGCCGCTGGATCATTATTGTCTTCTTCTGTAAATTTTCTAACAACACTTTCTCCTCCCCATTCCCAGGTAGCAGTAACCCTGGAGCCACATGTGGTTAAAGCCATGAGTGCTGGTGAGGCGCCATATTTTCTCCATAAAGCCCTTTAGGGACATCGATTTCAAGCTCTGTCCCTACTATGCACTGGTGTCCAGATGGTAGGCTCAAAGCGCTCACTGTCCAAAGTGGGATCCCTTTGTACTCATAAATCTGGTTGGGGAAGGTCCTGGTCCAATGCGTCCATTATCGTTCTGAACAGGAATCACTCTGTTGCTGTAGGCTAGATTGATTTGACTAGAGCGTACCAGATCTGTTGGGATTCCACAAAAGGTAAAATATAAAGGATCTGGTGGTCTAAAATAGTAAGAGTTTCCTCCGCCATATCTTTCACAACACCAAATTTCCTCATAAATGCCGCCCAATTAGCATGTCATAGTTTTTATTTGGCAAAACCACTGCTGGAGTGGAAGCCTGGACTGACTTAAATTTTAAAGGCAATGCTCTATATGCTCCTTCAAACATAGTGCTATTTGTTCCTGCAGTCCTATATACTACTTGATGGTCCACATCCAGTTTCAAAAGAAGTTTAGCCACTAGCCGGGTAGAGACTATGTTCATAGGGGCTTTTATGTCCATGATAGTGCGGATTTTTGTGTTTTGAAAAAAATGTCACAGTAAGTACATTCCGAGTATGAAGAACCATCAGTGTTTATTACATGTATGTCCAAGGGCTTTGTGTTACTCAAAAGGAGGAAATGCCAATGCTGGCCTGAGGATACTCACTAACAAATTTTCTCCACCAGAATGGCTACATTAACCCCTACTAAAGAGACGACAGTCATCAGGGGATTCACATTGTTGGTGCCAGTCTGTTCCAGGATCTGCCCCGTATGTGGCTTCTGCACGTCCTGGTGTACCTCAGGGCTCTGGGGTGAACTTTTACTCTTGGAAGTGGAAGCAGGGGTATCCGTTGGAAGCTGCTGGTATAACAAATAATCCAATTGAGGTTTGAATTCTACATGAAAAGACGTTTGGAAATTGCTAGGGACAAGTGAATTGGACTTAGTGGAGGTATAGTGTCTCTTCTCTATTCTGCTCGAGCTTTTCCCTGCTTATTTTCTCAGTTTGCATTGCATACACTTGTGGTTTGCTAGGGAAATTACCCATATAATGCCATCTTCATCCGCACTGGAAGCAAGTGTTCATAAAAGGTTCACATATATAGCTTGTGGCGGAAGGACCAGTTCAGAAGTTGCCAGTATGGTTCCAAGGTCGTGGATGAACTGCGAAGCGTACTTGGGCCGAAAGGGGTCCACTGACTCATATGAGGGGCAGATACTTTCCAGCGGCTGATAACCAAGTTGCTGCAGCCCATATCCTGAATTTTTGGAGTGGAAACAGCAGAGATTTTTCAGGATACGTTGGGGACGCTGATGTGGTGGAGAGTCGTCATAAGGTATTCATGATTTGGATAAGTCCAGAATCTCCATCCAACACATGAGACATAGCAATATATAGTTCCTGATGTGGTTTAACAGCTGCCATCATTGCTATATCAACATCCTCGGTGGATAAAATGTTAGCTCCAAGTAGGACATGTGCTTCCACCAAAAAACGCTCAGTAAATTCAAACAGGGTCTCATTTTAATGAAATTGTATAGTCATAAAGTCAGCTTTCCGTTGGGCCATCTTGGTAGCGCCCCTGAACAGCTGGAGAACAATTGATATAACTTCTTTGTAGGATATTAAGTTAAATGGAACATAGCAGGTAACTTGATCAGCGCTTTCCTTATCTAAGGCAGATAGCAACAGTTTCACTTTCTGTTGATCATAAGCCCCTTCCATGGTGAATTTAAAACTTTTAAAGTAAAAGTGTAATTTCATGTCATGACTGGAAGGAGGTAATTTTCCAATTTAAATGACTTCGCCTTGCTCTAGGTTCCTGCCACAAGGAGCAGGTGAATTGGTTCTGGAGCAACTATGGGAAACACCCTTTTGTGCATTATCATATGGCTGACCGGATGGACTTGAATTTATCAAAAATGCTCAGAAGTGGCGTTGTGCAGGGGGTCCATCATAATGCCCGAGGATACTTTTTTGCTGATCCATAGCGTTCTCCCCCTGGATTGCCACTAACTGCCCCAATTCCCCCAGCTCCAGAGTGCCCTGCGAAATTTTTGTTAATCAACTGCTCTGCTTTAGCTGAATAGCATTTACACCGTCCATCATGGAATTCCTGTTGCAGTATTTCATACTGATGTTGCAACTCTAGAAGAATTCCCTCTCAACGTTCAGTTTTTGCTCCACAGCTTATAATTGCGAGAGGAAATCTTTGATTA
Organism: Massospora cicadina; assembly: GCA_022478985.1. Classification (NCBI taxonomy): domain Eukaryota; kingdom Fungi; phylum Entomophthoromycota; class Entomophthoromycetes; order Entomophthorales; family Entomophthoraceae; genus Massospora; species Massospora cicadina. The sequence continues at coordinate 107,201 of JAKSZP010013380.1, forward strand.
TGTTTTGCAGGTGAGCGTGCTGCTGGCTAGCGTTATCCACTTGTTGATTGGCGTCAATTATTTGGCTAAGGAGGGAGGCTTGTTCCCATACCAATTCCTCATTGGCCCATCAAAGGGTATCAAGGTGCCCTTGCATGTCCACATACTCTCATGTCTCACCAATTGAAAGAGGGAAAGCTTGTCAGTGCTCTCCCCAGCTAACAACTTCCAGTTGTGTAACCTGACGGATAAGCTGGATATATTTAGGAGACATCGACCAAAGGATAAGCACATTATCTGCCATTCTCTGTGTACTCCATTCAATACAAAGTTGGGTTAATTCAGCTAATAAAGAGCTGACTTGGTCCGCCACTTTCCATTCCATCAGTGTCATTTTTTCCCTAAGCTGAGCAATTATGACTTAGAGAGCTTCCGCCAATTTGGCTAGCTCAATAATTTAGCACTTGGTATTATTCTTCAACGTTGTTACATCTTGAATCCACTCCACTGATAGGCCATGCCAATCCAGCATTTCTCTTATTACTCGAAGTAATTCTAAATTTAATTATGGTACTAAAATGTCCAATCAACGGCGGATGTCCCTAACACGATGGTCCATCTGTACCAGCGCCCCTTGTACCTCCGAAATTTGAATGATCAAGGTGGATGAGCAGGAGGCAAGTATTGTTTTGCTGTGCTTGAGAAAACCATAATACATATTTAATTTCTATATTGTGGCGAGCCAGCACAGGCAGTAGCTATAAAATCAAATGTTGCACATAAGTGACTGATATTCCTTAAAACCGTGAGTACCAAGGCGGTGAGCCAACCTTGTTGTAGTCACATCCAAATAAGACATGTACAGGGCGTAGCAATTTTCTTGGTCTCGTTGGTTAATAAATAAACGTAGGGCGTTTTCATCAGCCTCATTTTCATATAGATGATATCCACACAACAGCCACTCCATAATATCCTGCAGCTGCTGAGGAGTCACATTTGTGGAGTATCCTTGTTGGCTGGTCATCAACACAGGGCAATTTTAAATTGCAGATTGATCTCAACTTCATCATCCCACAGTTTGGTTACAGTAAATAATGTCAGTTCATTGTTATGTGCCTCCTGTGCTTCTTCAGAATACCACGTGCGTAATCCAATCAAATTTTGTCGTGGCATATGAGGGCTTGTCATCATATCCTATCATTGAAAAACTAAAATTGACCAGTGGCCCCCTGTTGTGAGCACCAATGTTGATTCTCAGCGTATAGGCTTAATTCCAATGAGTCGGTTTTCATAGGTTATTAGCCACATAGCAACCAAATTGGACAATATGAAGATCGCTGGATTTCTAATAAAACTTGATAACTATATATGGAACTATCACCCCTAATTTCAACCTTTATTTAATATAAATTGCAGACTTATATTCAAACACTTAATCACCCAGAAAAGTCCTCTCTTTCAATCCTCCATGTGACTCTTTATTTCTCGGTTCCCCAAGCCAAATGCGCCCTTGTCTTGGCAGTCTTCTATTCATCTTCCCTTTTCTAGAAGCTCTTGTTCATATTGAATCTTGGCATAAGTTCCCTCGATTTGCTGAATGGTCGTCATTTTGATTAATTATAACTCATATACCCTTTTCTGTAAATCTTGATACTTGTCTTGATTCCCCCTCCAATATGCCAGTATGGGTAGCATATCATCCAGTCATATCAACTTCCTGACAATAACAAAATGGATTGAAGCTAAATCCCTTCCCTCAGCTTCAGCAAAATTTACCACAACATTTCTATATACTTATATCATCACCAAATCATGGTTGTCCTATCTTAATCCTCTCAAATAATGGTCAAAATATGTGGACCTTGCTAGTTAAAATATTAACTGAGGTACTTGGAAGCTCAAGCGTTTTTCATTACTTATAAGTATGCAACAAATTGGATGATGGAGCGAGTAAATGCTACATTAACCTCAACTCTTTGGGAAATGGCCTCAATGGACCCTCTATATGGGCCTCAGTAATTTATAAGTGTATTTTTAACTTACTGAATAGGAAGCATCAGATTATTAAAATGTTTGCCTTCTGAGCCTTGTAAGAAAGGAAGCCCTAATTTCCTTTTAAAATCAGGCCAGTTGACGAACCTTTCTCAAAGCTCCTGAAGCAACCATGAGACTTATTTTCCAAAAAGTCATTCAGCTACAGACTCTGGCTTCAGAAATTTTTCTGCTATCACATCTAGAGAGTTAAATTAATTTAACAAGGAACATGACACTCTGCATACCTTCCAGATGGTAGATCTGGTCATTTTTTATCATTAACCCAGAGGGTGCAATAACAAATTAGGAACAATTATGGTCAGGTTCCAACAAAGCTTTTTATGAATGGAAAATGAACACTTGATTTTGTAGGTTGCTCAGAGTAATGTAATAAATTGAGTACACACCCAATTTTTTGCAACCCTTTATCCCTTGCGCCAAAATCTAGAAGGGGGCGTTCTCAGGATTCTGACCCAAATTCAAGATTTGAGTAAATCTGATGACAGGATTCAAACATAAACTATGAGCTTGAACAATACAACTGTCAGGGATGATCCCCCAAATGAAATTATTGACATCTCCTTGATGTCAGGATCCAAACCCAATCTCAGCAATCAAATATTATCACTTGATAGGTGTACCCAGACGCTTCAGAATTCTTAAGTAGCAATTTAGGATAGAATTTGACTCCAAAGTGCTCAGATGTTTTCCTGAAACTCTTACCAGATTTCCATTTTAATTATGTTGAAATTAAAAAACGTTCTCTTTCACCAATTTATTTTGGGCACCATTAGTTTGATATTGAAAGTTATAAGGATACGCTAATTAATGATTAATTTATTTAAAGAAAAGCTTATAATAATAAATTATCCTTCTGCTTGGGACTCTGGTAGTCCTAAACTCTACTTGGACAGTTGTATTTTACCTCCTCGCTTGACAATGATCTTATTTGCAACTTCAGAAGACGGAACTGGGAAAGGGTGTAACCACTGGAATATCCACTGGATTAGCTTCAAGGAAAGGAACCTTTTCTCAAGCTAAATAATCAACTCAACATTTGCCTGTTGTGTTGCAGACAACACTTGCACCAACAATTTACAAAACTATTTTGATTCACAAAAGCTCAGACTCAAAAGAAGGAGTAAAACCATCAGAACACATTGTTGTGACCTGAGGAGGAGCAGAATGTGCTCAACAAACAACACTAAGCATGTGATCCGGCCAAACAGGGTTTTGGTGGGTAGAATAGAAAGCTGATAACTTTACGCTAGAAATGCAAGCATACACCAGAATTATCTAGGTAAGAAGGTTATATTTAACAGCAGCATAAGAGAGTGATTTAAATAATGAGGTACCCTTTAATAAACTAACATAATAATCCAGGGATGAACCTTCTTCTCATAGAATGAAACCCATGCATCACCCCCTACAAAATAGGATGAAGAGGAAAAAGGTCAATACAAAGCTTTCTTTTACCGCTTAGAGCACTTTTGAGCGATTTTAAATTCAAGTTTTATTTATCCACAGCCATCTGCCCAAACCTATTCTTTGATGTCCTTGGCTCCGCTGCCTGCCACCCCAGTGTGGGGCAGCGGTGCACCCCCACTTAGCGTTTTCCTCCCCGCGGGCAAGCGCGTTTGGATGGGCTCAAACAGCCCGCCCACTGCTTCCAGCCATTTTGTCTCCCACAGGACTTAGCGCTCCACCTGGCGCGCGTCCACCCTTCTCGCCCCCATCCTCTCGCCCTCCCTTGCTCCGCCATTCGCTATTGCCTCAGAGTGGACTATGGGCGTTTGTTCCCATATGCCAATAAGGCAATTATTGACCTAGCCACTGAGGCCTTTGCGCGAGCTGACTTTATAGACTTCCGCCCTTTTAAGGGCTACTTTGACGTTGGGTTCCAATCTGAGGAGGACGCTGAAGCGGCAGCACAAACTCCTCTAATTTATAAAAAAAAACCATTCCCACAACCTGTACTCGCCTCCCTTCAGACAACATGCTGGTAGTATCCTTTGCAAATCTTCCATCCCACCTTCCACCCCAGGTTTTGTATGACCAGTTGGTCACGGGGCTCATGGCTTATGGCACTCAGCCCAACCTAATCTTTGCCATTCCATCTGGTGTGGAGCGCCTTGCTGCTCCTCGTGTAACAGCCACCATCATCCCGCACCACCCTACCATAGCCCAACAAATCCCACCCCGTGCTAGTGTGGCTGCAGCGCCTGATCATTTCTTTTGGGGCTCAAGTTGATAATGGTAGGCAGATTTGTTCCCTCTTCTTTGGCCTTGACCATGCAAAAAAAGTGTGCCCTCAGGCCAAGTCCGCTGCTGCGACTTCTGAGCCCCCTCTGGAGGTTCATTATGGGGCGCTTTGCTTACCCCTCCCACCCTCCAATCTCATTCAGTGGGCCCGCATGGAAAATCAGCCCCCCAAAACCTCCAGCCTCACTCTCTCACCTAAATCTCTCTCAGCCAATCAGAGCAATGCTTGGACCACCATTGGCACCCAAGCAGCCGCCCATTCGCCCAATCCCAACACCCAAATTTGAACGCCACTACTCCAGTGAACCAAAATTCATGGGATCTATTGTCTGAGACTGACAAATCAGGTAATGTCCTCATTAGTAAGCATACTTGTCAACCTCTCTGCCAATTTGATTATGGTCAAGCAGAATTTTTCCTTCCTGACTTTAATGAAACCCCTACCCCTCGCCATTTCGCTCCTCTGCCCAATACAGCCCCCTTCCAAAGTGACCACCAGCTCGCCTTAGCTGCGGTGGCCTCTCCTCAGTGCCCAAAACTATGCACCGCTGTGGCCCTGTCAGTGGCTCAGCTCCAGCATGGCCTGCCCACCCTCTTCTTCCCCCCGACTTCCCTGAATCTCCCTGCAGTGACATCTCAAAACTATTCGATGATGTTGAAGTTGCTACTATGAATGTCACAACGCTTGCTTCATTCAACCCCTCAGCCAAAATCACCCGCCACAGTATCTCCCTTTTCACCCAACTTCCTGAAGCCCACAAAGAAGCAGAAATTCTCCTCGCAGCTTTTGTTGAATCACTCTGCCATCATTATCTTGATGGGGAAGTGGAAAACTCTTACTACGCTGACCTCCACCCCCACTATGCGGATGCCCCAACGCCCTGGCTCTCTGCTCTGATCCAGTACTGTAACCAGCATCCCATGACAAGGCAGGTCTTTCTGAAAACCAACCAACCGACCCCTCCTCACCCTCTGCCATGGTGGGTTTGCGGCCTCCGCTTCCTACTTGGTTAGTAGTTTTATTTTGTCATTTTGGGTGTTGTGGCTTGGTACTGTCCGTCCCCTGGTCAGCGTACCTCTAATAAATTGAGGAAAAAGGTCAATACATTATGTCATAAATCTTGTTGATATTGTTAAGACTATACTGATACTCAGGGTGAGTTGTGGCCCAAAGAAACAGCCACAATACCGCTGGTCCACCACATACACATTTTAGTTGAAAATGAGTAGGGATAATAACCACCTTTCAGGTAATCCCCCAGGTTGGAAAGCATAGCTAGAATTTATATCACAAATTACATATTATAATTAAATAAGAAAGCAGTAGGATTTATTTTAATAATACTAAAGGGAAGGAGATAATAAAATGGAGAGACAGCAGTACCTGTTGGGAATTTGCTGCTTTATAAAGCTCAACAAGTAAGGGTAGAATAAATGTCAATAAAACCTAGGGAATATCTTTGCAATATAGAGAGGGAAGATCAACATATTATTCTGCTACAATGTTAGTTCAGATCCAGCTTGACTGACTGAATCAATATCAAATTTTTTCAGAGCTTTTCGTGAAATTCTGACTTGCAAGCTGGCGATTATCTGTGCAATGGCTGAGAGTGCACACTAATGACAGAGAAGGTACTGGCAGTCAAATCTCAAATCAAATGGTTTGCATTTATTATACCTGTTAGTGCATACTCACCTTCATTAGTGATAGCATGGGAGGTCAGAGGGGAAAATTTGAGTGCAAGTGTGATTAAACAATTTTATATCTTTCAATATCGACTTACATTTTATAATGGGACTCAAGATAGGGGGGACGCCTTCTGGCATGGCGCGGAGATGCCCCATTGCTTTGGGCAATGACTTTTGGCCGCTACAAACTCCTGACAGAATCATTGATCTTCTCCACAATTTCCTTGGTGGTAAGAAGAGTGATAAAAGGAGCAACCTTTTGAGGGTAAGTTGTCACCCACCTCTCATCATCACAGGGGCTAGAGCGCCCTGATTGGTGAGGTGATGATCAGGGTCCTTCAACCTTATTAGTTTTAAAGGGATAATCATCCAAATATAGGAACAGGGTGGATGCTTAGAACCACTTACACTCACTATAAGGGGAAGGCTTGTTGAAGCTAAGACTAATTCTAAAATATATAGTAATTAAGACTCAGTTTGTAACTACAATTCAGTATTAGGAATTTTGAAAAAAAGGCATAATAATTGGATAAAAATGGAAAATATACGATGTAAGACTTATAAAAAAGGTAAAATAATTAGATAACAAATATAAAGTTATCTTTAAATACAGAAATATGAGAAAAATATACAGGTTAAAATGACAGTTTCATCCAGTGACTCCCCTCTTTGCTTTAATAGAGCATTACTTCTTCTATATTGATACTTTAAAACTTTAATACTTATTAGAAAAGGCAATGAATTCTTTCTAAAATTAGTTGTGATTCCATTAAGAAGTATTCACCAGAATTTCAACAAATGTTTAAATGCATCATATGATGATCTAGAGTGGCTGCCATTCTCAAATTCAGCTAATCTAAATTATAAATGTAAATTTTAAAATAAAACGTCCTGAAATTTAACATATCCTTTTAGAGCACTAGTGACCACCATTACCTTAAGTAGTATGAATAATCAAGTTCAATCAACTCTTGAGCCTAGTTTCTAATCAACTATTTTACCAAAGCTAAAGCTAAAAGTGAAATTTTAAATGACCATTTTCTTTAATAAATTATTCTAGATGAGGCCTAAGCATCAAGTCTCACATCCTTGTATAATAATTTGAAATTTTACTATCAACGGTGAAACTTTGGCTTCCACCTAAACAAATATCATTTCCAATATGAAAGTGGGCCTCACAAAGAAAGCACTAAATTAAAGGGTGGTTAGCCTGGCAGGTAAAACTGCTTCCACCCTAGTGCAGGTTTCGAGTTTGAAACCTATACTGGCTAGAAAAATTCTTGGTGTGGTATATTTGTCCTAAGGTTGACCCACCTCGAATAATTTTAAAAGAAAGCATTAAATTAATAAAATCACTGAAGCTATTCATGGGCATAAAATTTCTTATTATCTTTATAACCCATTGCAGAGGGCTTTCTACTCCAGTTAAAGACTAGCTCCTCTCATTATATAGTATTCATAACTAAAATGCGTCCCTACAAATACTTTTAATAAGTTATAATTTATTAGAGAACTCAATACTTGCCCTGTTAAATAAAGCCTTGTATAGGGTAGAGCAGTACTAGTTTTCTCTTTTTTCTTCTATTGCTTAAGTGATTGAATTAGAAACTTTTAAGTTTTATACATCAACTAAAGTTGATGTGCCAAATTAAGTTTTGAGTTGAGTTTGGCGCCTGCTGCACTATCTGTGAAGTCATCCTCCTGAAATTTATTGAGCTGATGCAAAAGCGCGCCTGGGCTCTCTTCTAGACTATCAAAGCACTGGTCACTATCCCCCTCAGGACCTAGATCACCATCTTGCGCATCCCCAAGTGGTGCTTTGTAGCCACCTTGTACTCCATAGAGCAACTTGCGCTTTGACCTTTAGAGTGAGTATGAAACCCTATTCCCTTTGCAAATGCAGCCATCATTGAGATGCCCAGCAGTGTTAAGCCCAACGGCTTAATGGAAATTTTTCCCTTTCAAGGGGTACTTTGATATGGGCTTCTCTAGTGAAGCTTGGGCCATGGTAGTGGTGATGATACGCTGTTTTATAATACAACGTCTATTTCCACCATACACAGTTATCTACGGGAGGATGCTACTCTGATGGTTTAGTTTGCCAGCCTGACCAACCATATTACCCCCAAAAAACTTCTCCAGGAGCTTACGGAGGTTATATCCACTTATAGCTCCTATCATCCAATTTGTGGCCCCATTAGTTCTAACCACCCTTTAGGGCCTTTACCTTTTCAAGTATCCACCCCTTCCACTGGTTTTTCATCTAGAAGACCCCATACTATGATCTGCATTTCCCCCCAACCGCCAATTCTGTACCCCAAGATAATGGCCGCACTCTCTGTCCCTTGTGCTTCAGGTTGTACCACTTGACGCATAGGTGCCATTACCTTTATGCCAGAGCAACTTCCTCCCCTCATCTTTCTGGTGCTGGCTCTGCTGTTATATTGGATATATTTTTTTAGCGGGTTTAAATCCTCTTTACCCTCCCCTAAACCACTGTGGCCAAACCTCTGCTGTGACAGGCTTGTAAGTCCGACTTACCAAACAATTTCAGAGCAGGTTGTTGCTCCATCCCCAGTTGAATTACCTTGGTCAACAGTTTGTTGCCAACTGTTCCTTACCTAAGCCAATACGCCTCCGTGGCTTACCCATGTTTATTCATCTCAAACCCTAATAAATCTCTTAAATGGGCTGATAAAAATGACAATTTTTATGAGATGGATCTCAATTTTTATTGGCTGTAATTTTTCCAAATATAAGTTTGATCTTCAGCGTTGCTTCTGACATAATAAAGGCTTTCAAATATATAAAGCTCACATACAACTTGCAGGTTGAGGCGGCCAATACCCCCACCAACTTTATCCTCCACCAAGCCCTCTACGAGGCCATGGAGCCACTCAATAACAAAAGACTTTGTCCAAATTTACCATCTGACCTTTATAAGGAAACCAAAGATGAATTCAGAAGCTTCCATTTGCCACGGTCTAAGCATGCACAAATGCAGCCTAATTTTCTTTGTGTAAACTTAACTACTCTCAAAAGTGACAACATCTTAAAGGTTTTTTGTGTGCTAGAGCTGCTCAGTAATGCTAAGTTCCATAAACCTAGTATTTTGCGCTGAGGAATACTTCGTGCCTCAAAAAGGATACTGCTTCTTTTTCTACCTTCTGCCTCATGCTTCTGATGCCCCCATACACATTCTTCCCACTCTCTCATGTGTTCTCAAATTCACGCTGGATAAAGATCCCCCTTAGGCCCTTCCCCATCTGTATTGCTGTTTATGCAATCCTCTAAGGCGCCTAATTTAATTTTTATTAAATTTACTGCGCTCATGAATAAAAACATGAAAACTTTCCCTCTTGGGTTTGAACTCACTAGTTCTAAAAATAAAGCAGTACCATTGAGTAGAAGTTATAAACACTCTTTACATGAAATGGAATGACTGATTTAAGGTGATGTCTAAAACTTCTATTAAACGTTATTAAATAATTTGATTTAACAGCTTTATGAAAAGTATGGGGCTTTCCTTGATTTTCATCAGTATCGCTTCATCACTAACTAGATCTTAAAATATGACGTTAAGCAAGTCAGAGACATGTTATGGTAAGACATAAAAGATATAACTTGCTTTCTTAATTTATTTACAGCTTATGAAAAATGTACTAGACTAAATCACAAACAGTAATTCACAAACAAATCATTTTTATGACCCATAATTTATTTATACTCATCCTCTAACGTGAGGTAACAGTTTAAGCTAAAATCTCTGCATTAAGTCAAAGTCAATCAGACTTAAAAATGCCTTAATATTATATTTCTCAGCGTTATAATATACCAATTTCATCTAATTGGCAGTTTCTAAATTCAAACAACTATATTTGGCCAAATAAAAAGTCAACCTTTCTAAAATCATAGAAATTTATGGAAATATGTGTATTCACACTATTTTCTGAGTTTATTCATTTTAGTACATACATATAGACTTTACTGTAAAAACAAAAAATCTATTTATTAATATTTAGAGATTTATAATTAATTGGTAATGGTACAAAAAAACTTATCTAAAAGTATTGATTATAAAATATCCTAAATTAAAAAAAATTAAGAGGATTATTATACTAAAAGTCCTATATAAGATATACATTGTTACTAAATTATCGGTTACAATAAAGTATATACTAATAATAAGAGAGCGTAAAAAGGTAAAGTCTAGGAGAAGTAGAGGAAGAGTATTAAAATAAGCTTATATAGGGGACTGATGGTTATAGTTTATACCTAGCTAAGTAAACTGTACATGATGACTTATACAAGAACAGTAGGGTAAATGAAAAAATGTGGTATTATTAACATAAAAATTTTTATAAGGAACATATTAGAAGTTAATTTCAGAGGAGCATACCCCAGTGGTAGAATATGGAACCTCTACCACTGCCTCCTCAAGTTCAATTATAGTAGTGAACTTTTTGGATAGGGGGCAATTTTGACTGTGTTGGCATTGCGCACCAATGCCCAAAACTGAGATAGCAAGTAGCAAAACAGTCCATGGAGTTCCTGGCCTAACATATGCCGTGCATGGAGGTTCTCTGGGGTTTATCCTCCTTTCCAATAATTAAAATCTCTTTCATCCTTCATCTGTGTGGTATCATCCCCAGGTTAGCCCACCTGAAATTAAATTAAATAGAAGGTAATTTCAATTTGAGTAGTATTAGTAACATATAAAACCCTAGATTAAACTATGTCTTATACCTATTCCTCCTAGGAAAAATTTCTAAACTTAATCCAAGGAAGGGAATAGAGACATAATAGCATACCATAAAGTAAATGTTGTGATTTTTGCCCATATTCTTAGCTGACTAGATTACCAGGGATCACTAGGGAAATTCTTATACAAAAGTGAATTCAATCAGTTGACCCTGATTTTGGGGTAAAATGTTTGGGGGATCTTGAGTTATTCGCCTGGCCAGTTCCATTAAAGATTGATCCAAGTGAATACTTAAGATCTCATTGGTCAGAGTTTCCAATGAAATGGGGCATCTGATAGTTGATTGATGATTAGCTATCAGCTGTACCAATTGGGATTGGTCAGGTTTATCACTGACTGATTGGGAGTTTAAGCCAACTTGTGAGGTGAGTGATGCCACCTTTAACTATTTAATTAATCAGTGGCTTATGACCTGCCTTAATGAATAACAATTCCCATTACCTAAGCAGGTTAATTGCCAAACATGGTTAGTCTTCTGGGATTAAGAAGAAAAAATTAGAGAACATTTCTTTGACTCTTTCCATTTTAGGTCTCGAGGATTTCCAATGATGGAATCCTATCCAGGATAGGGAAGATCATCACTGATGAGATGAAAATGTGTATTTTGATGTCAATGGCTGCCATTTAATCAATGAGGTGCTAACCAAGGGTTTGATGCCAAATTTCCACTATAAATATTTTCTAAGGATTCACTTAATAAAAACAACACTGTACAGAATACCTTACCAGAATCTATTTTGAGTTTTATTTTTTCTCAAGAAAATTATTGCTGTATGCTTTGATTGGGAGACTATTTAGGATAAAGAGTTAGGATCTGAGTGTGTATCCAAAGAAGAGATGCTATGATGAATTGGGGATTGCTGCCAATTGTGTGTCATAGAGAGAAGCCATAAATGAGGATCTGAACAGGGATCAAGTTAGGTGTTATAAGGGAACAAATCCATATTGAGGACATCTTAAGTATTTTGAGGGAAAATATTGGCCAAGCTTTGTAACTGATTTAGTGCTTTATTCAACTACAGATAATAGTCTTCATACTATTATTGATCGTATATATTACTATCAGACAGGGGAAATGGCATAGTTGGGATAAGCGTCCCACTATTGCCCCTCACGTCATGGGTTCCAATCCTGTTGTAACAAAAATTGCATTTATGTGCCAAGAGGATATCAGTACATGGTATTCGTGCACCTGTATCAGTCTGAACAAGAAAATTAGTGAAGTTACATCATGCATTCATAGACTATCAGAACGCGTGCAGGAAGGTTCTACCCCCAGTCTTTTGTCCTCCAATCCTATATTTTGCTCATACTCCCTATCCCCTTATTGGTGCAATATATTTGTCCCAAGGTCAGCCCAACTCGAATAAGATTAAATATATTATTATCAGACAACGTGGAGAATTGCACAACACTGAACTTGTGCAGTTAATTAATTTATGGGTTATCAGCCAAAAATAATAAAAATATATTTAAATTTTAACAGAAGCTGTTTTAGGATCCAAACTATAAGGTATCATGGATGAAAGGGGCTTAAATTGTGGCTTCAAATTCTTGTTTCAGGTTTCTAAAAGTCTTAGACTTGCAATCTAAGAGTCCTAATTTGAGCATAAAAGAGTCACAGTCTTTATTTAGTTTCAAAAAGCTCATGCAAAGAAACTTAAGATAAATCTAGTACTAAAAAAAAGAAACTTAAGATAATGAGTCTCAAAATTTCTATATAAAAAGTCTCTAAACTTTGTAAGAGCTTAAGATTGGTTTTTTCTATCTATAGCAAACTTGTTCTAAACAATTTTTTATAATCATAAAGAAGAAAATAGTTAGAGAAGTTCTTTGTTTATAATAATTTGATTGCTATGATGATGATTGTAAACATCAATGTAAAATCATGTTTATATTAAGAAGTAGCATTTTATAATTCATTGTAATTAGCTAAGCATCATTTTTTTATCTAGTTTTGATTTTTAGCTTTACTTTAGAATTTAAATTAATATAAAAATGGCAGAAAATCCTGCAAAGATTTTGCTGACTTGAAATGAGTTAGCACCACCCTCTAAAAACCTAACCCCTGGTTACCCACATCATCATCAATCAGAGTCACCCTCTCTCCATAGACAGCCACAAAATTAAGCAACACCCTCAACCAGAAGTCTTTACAACAAGCACCAGCTCGCCAGATTAATCTTCTTCAACCTGAACGCCCACCAGCTCAACACACATTGTGACCTACCAACCTGCAGGACCCTTCCTAAAAAGAAAAACATCACTAAAACTATTGCAATTACAATGTACCAGAGTATGAAGCTCATCTCTTCCCAGCATACAACTCCTATGTTGATCAGATTTTTTCACATTTACTATAGCTGACTCCAGAAACCTGGCTTACTCTATGAGTGGAAACGTCCAGCTTCTTGACCACAAACATTAGTGTTAAGGTTGAAATAGCCTTCCAATATGTTCACTAAGCACCAAATTATGTCAATCTACTCCTTTAATTATGTTTTTCTTGTTTTAATTTGGTGCATCACACCAAACTAAAGCCTATCAGTCCAATTTTTCCCCAGTACTTGGAACTCCAAATCTGGAATTTTCTCATCACATGATGAAAATAAATGAAGCAACAATCATCCTGCAAATTTTCTCACAAAATTCAAATCAGTGCTCAGCTCATATTGCACTCATTTACTGGGCTGTGGATGAACCTACGCCATCCTCTTGATTATATGAATTACATTATTATGAATGGGCCTCCCAATCCATATAGGCGTAACATTCTTCCCCAAGCCATCCAACATCAGCAACTGAGGGAGAATGAAAGCAGAAGGCGAACTAAAAACATGAGCAAGACACTAATTAATATATTTCCATGGTAGCTTCTCAAAGCAATCATAGGCGAGCTAAAGAAACCACTGGTTTTTGACAGAAAGTATTACGTCTTTTCTAACTAAAGCTGACTCACAAGAATTGGCATTATAGTTTATGAGAAAGATAATGGACCAAAACCAGACTGCAAAAAGCTCTGCATTGATTTACCATCACCCATGTGATCCGCTTTACTTCAGAAAATACCCATTAATATTAGAAAAGATTACTTCTCTCACTTTGCAGCAATTGTGGTAGCTTTTAACCCACTACCAAACACCATTCATAAAGCATTAGAAAACTGCTATATTGATGAAGGTTCCACTGAGGCAGCATTAGCATATTGTGTCGCAACCCTCCAGGCTGTAATCCCACGTGGAACTCGTTATATAACTCACAAATGCTCTCACGTAAAGAAATTAGCATGGCTCATATTTTACAACCTGAAAACAACCTTAGATCTTTAATTACTCAAGCCGGAGCTCCAATACGGTCTGATAGATCTGGTACTGTGCTCACAGTGAGCTTTAGCGTCCCATATTACTAGGGAACACAAGTAGATTACTCTGCAAGAACATTACTCATCCTCTTACCATTGTGACTACAATATTGAGATAGTTTTTTGCATTGTTGTTGGTAGGAATGTCCAAGGATCCGTTTTCTAGACCTTATCAAGGACGTCCCATTGCTCATGATGTATTGTTATAAATCACCTTTAAAGTGACTTCACATTTTGTAAACTCTCTCTACCACCCAGGGGCTGAAGCCAGGCCATAAACGTTCCCATATGTAAGCAGCGGCGATTCTGAAACCTACGAATGTGGGTTCATTCTCAAGAACTGACCACCTGAGGCCAAACGCCAAGCATTTGAGACTTCAACTTCACCATCAGCATATAGTCCTTTGCACTCAAGCCCACCTCCCAGCGTGAATGTCCTTCATTCTTTCAGAGTCAACTCCCTCTGTCACCAAGCATAAGGCAATCACACAATATGCGCTTCATTGGCTATCACCACCCAGTGCTCCACTGCACACCCAGTCTCCATCAGCGCTCTACTGCATTAAACCGGAGCTCCCTATGGAACTCAATCCACCAGCAATGACAGGCAAAACGCTGCCTAAAGTAGACTCAGCACCATAAAAAGTCCTATCCCACCCACGAACAATGTCTAGCGTAGCCACTTTGTGGTTTTGGAAGGTGAGACTATGAACTCATATTTGTCTAATGAGACCCCACAGCTGTCACCGTTGAGCGCCCTAAGGACTTCCCCCCACAATATAGAATGGTTAGCATCCTATTCTGGGTTACTAAGACCTACGCTATTATAAACTTATAACCTTTCATGCGTTATGTTTAGATCAGCTCCAAGTCAAACTAGAAGACTTTATTTAGTCACCTAAAGCTGCAAGTCTAAAAGCAAAAATCACCAGGACGTGAAGGTGTGCATCTGCAAGCCCCTGAGATAGCACCCTAGCTCTGAAATCAATCAATGCAAATGGTAGTTGGACTTTAAGTAGAGTGATCACCTTCTTCACTAATCTAGGTAAGCACGAAAGATTGTCTCCACTATCCAGGAACAAGGCCTCCTTAATGAACACAACGCATGGAATGGAAAGTATGGAGACAGCTCAATCTGGAAAAAACATGAAGCACTCATTATCTAAAGTTTTTGGCTAAAAACCCACTCCTTTTTGCAATATCTAGGTGGCTTTCTAATTCTGGCCAAACTCACAACTCCTGACTTATTTTTCTTCACCGCTAGCATCTACAAGCCTAATGCAGGTCCCAATCAAATCAACTCCTGGAAGCGATAGTTCAACAATCTTTCACGCATTACAGTGCTCCTAGGAGATTAAAACTACCTTGTGCCGCGGTTGCAACTTCTATCCTCCTGCAGCGAGGGAATGACACGGATATAGTCAACCCCAGGACTTCCTTTGCTTGAGTGACATTACATAAGCGCTATCCCCCTCTGCATCTAGACTTTTAATATGAATAGAATCCAATGTGGTATAAGGACCTTTCAATCAGCTTAATAATTGACATGGCGCTTATTGGCCCCTTCTGATTGGCCGCGTCTTTTTCCCATTTAAACAACAATCACTTGAGCATTTAAAGGTAACTAACCATTGTCCTAACCACCACTCTCAGACCATCGCACAAGTTATACCCAAGAGTTGCCCATATTTTAATAGCTCCTTTACTAAAGAAAAGTTGTCTGCAACCATCTGAAGAAACCTCATTTCACCACCAACCCACATTATTTTAGCCCCTGTGCTAGTTAGATGGCAACTAAGTTGGAAGCACCCAGGCTGCTTATATTTGTGGAAAGCCCATATGATCATGACTCATGCCAGAGTAAAAAGGGCCAAAGTCAATATTAGGCACCTCAAGCGGAACTGAAAGCCTTCTACCTCCAAGGTTGGCTAATTATTGATAAGCCTCTCAATGAGCCCTCCATATGAACTCACGTTTGAGGAATAATTGTCATGCAACTTCACGTTGTCCTGTCAATATGCCCATCAAAACGCCAACCAACTGCTTCTACGAGGAGCAAAAAGTTTAATAAAAAATGCAAAAAATACTGCACAAAAACCTTGCACCGCTACAATAACACTTTGGTAAACAATCACACAGGCCCTTCACTTCTTATACTTCAACATTTTCCACACTGATTATGTAGACTCATCAAACTTTCAGGACTTCCTGTGGGGAAATTTTAATGATAATCACTGACCCACGGGATAATTAATCTCTCCTGGACCCAATTATCCATCAAGAGATTATTAAATCTCCTTCAGTCCCAACAGCTTAAAGCCCGTGGCCCTAATAGCATACTCTTTGGGGTGTACTTCCAGAACCTTAGAGATTATTAAAACTAATCCACAACTTCTTTTAGCACACATTGTGATTGGCTAGGCCATCCACAACTTTAGATGATCAGTCACTACCCTTATAAATAAAAAGTTAGTCCACAAGAGCATGGCCAATAGGCGCCCCATAGCCCTGCTTAATGAGGACCACAGGCTTTTACAAAGCTTCTAGAAACTACATCCTTGCTAGGGTGTCGCCTTGCCTCAATCCTTTCAAGGTGTTTTTTTTCTGGTGAGGTCACTAAAACGATAACAATAATGATTTCCACTCGACTTTAATTTTTAAATCACCTAGGATGAAAGGATTTGTGGTTCCTTGGATATGGAGAAGAATTAATATTAGGTTGCTTGGAATGCATCAATGCTTCCATAGCCTGTTTTCACCTCTTTCTTACAGCTCAGAGCTGGATTTGGCGCGCTATAACTAACTACACACCAGAGTCCTGCACTAACGGGACTTTCAGTGGCATTACCTGATAGACAAGTTCTCATGCAAGGAGACCCCCTGAGCTCAATCCTCTTTAATATCACCATCCACACCATCTTGGCCTCCTTGCAGGATAAGATAGTGTGCGATCCTAGTTTCAGGTAGGCTCCCTGCATGTACCATGGCATTTGTAAAGGATACTTTCATTGTGTTTGTCTGCACTGAGAATGTCGACCTTGCTTTCATAACCCTTTAAATTCACAACAAGGTGTCCAAAACAAGGTAAACAACTCCAATATCAAAAGTAGTATAGTTTGGCTTTCCCACCTTCCCCCTACCATTTTCCCTTGAACCCATTCGCTCTACCTTCTATCAACAGGGTGTCCTAGTCATATACCAAGTCACGCTCATAGACAATAAAGATCTGATCTAAGTGGATGTGAACTCCAGGATCACCAGCTATAAGTGGCGGATAATACCAACTAGGTTCAGACCCTGATAACCAACATGTTTTTCCTCTCAAAAATCTGGAACCTCACGCATTTCTTCCATTAAAAGATGATTCTTTACGCAACTCAACGTAATTTTATACTGTTGAAACTGGAGCTCAAACCATTTCCAGATGGCACTGTCTACAAATTCCTGAACGGAATTAATGGTGTCCTTGAGCTTTTTATATCCACCCCGAGCCACTAGAAATATATATAAAGCTCCTACCACTGGTTGTCTGTTGGGAAGCAATACCTATGTTTCAATGGGCGCCCGCGCTCCTCAGAGTTTGTCGTTATTTCTGGGTCTTTCTAGAGCATTGTTGACTCTTTGGAGAGTGATTTACAAACAGCCCTGACTATCTTCTGAAACCTTACTCTACTTAAAACTAAAACCAGATCCTTCTTTTCCTTAAGCGAGTATGCATGCATGCTACGTCGCTTGTCATACAGAACTAATGAACCCAGCCTCAGCCCCTTTGCATGCAATTTTGCACATGGATAGTTGTCACAAGATTTTTCAACCCTCAGGTCAGACCTTCCATTCACCCATGCCTTCACGAAACTTTCTAACATATGTGAGAATCAACCTTAAGAGGCTTTGTGTAAGTCCTGAAGAGCAACCTCTATGCCTGAATATAAAGGAGACCCCCAATAGAACTAAGAAGGGAATGAACTTAGAATGTTCCTCTCACCAGCAAAAACGATCTGGCCCCTGTAGTGGAGTAAAGTTGTGTCAAAGCCTACCTTTAGAAGTGTCAGGAAGTTGATATGACTGAATGATATGCTACCCATATTGACAGATTGGAGAGGGAATCGGGACGAATCTTGAGACTAACAAAAGAGAAGTATACAAATAATAATTGATTGAAATGTCAACCAATCGGTGAGAATGGGAGATTATGCCAAGACTAGGATAAATGAGAGTTTGTAATCAAATGGGAGAAATGAATAGAAGACACCAAGCTGAGGATGCAACCGGTTTTGGGAATCAAGATATAAAGAGTTATAGAGTGAATTGATGGAGGTTCGTTTTTTTAAAAAGAAGGTTGTTGCAGAAGGGTCTGCATATTAGTACAATAATAAAGGTTGAGATAAGGGGCGATAGCTCCGTGTGAAAAGTTATTAGTTTTATTTAAAGAATCAGCGATCTTCATATAATCTAATTTGGTTGATCAGTGGCTAATACCCTGTGCAAACCAACTCAGCAGAATCAAGACTGTACACCAAGAATTACCAAGAAGGTTTCTCCCCTAATGATCTTTCTACCAAGTAGTTATTGCTAGAAGAGGGGGTGTGAAAGAAGGTGGTAGAGGCCATGGGGTAGCATCAGGCGCCAAGTTGTCTTATACTACAATGTAGAAAAGGTCAGGAGATAGGTTAAGGATCCCTAAGGGGATTAAAATTATTTTCATAGTTAATAAGTTGAAAAAGGCCAATTTAAGCTCAACATCCAACCTTAGACTCTTGGTTTAGTGGGACAAAGTTGATCTCAATAGCCTCGAGCTTCATGAAACCCATTCAATATATTTTGTAGTTGAGGTTACTTTCTGACCTTGGTCATTACCGCCTATCCTGCCAAACAACTCATCTGACCGCCAAGCCATGATCATGTTGTGAAAGTTCTTTTTAAAATTCAATAGCAATCTTAAAAGGGCCAGATCAATCTGGACTTTCATATCTGTCTTTAAATATTATAAATGTTTTTTAGTGTGTCAGTCCTAAGATTACAATGCATTATATTTTTAGTTGACCCTAATGCACCCCTATTTATTACTCAAAAGTTTTATAAGACAGTAGGTCCTAACATATTCTTCTTTCAACCTATTTTCTATTTAGTTTACTTTTAGATATATAGTGCGAAATTTACTTTTTTTAAATAAGAACTCTAATATTACTATCATAGTTTCCAGTTTCTGGAATGTGCGCTGAATTGTGGCAGCAAATATCTGTCATTTAGGCAAGTTCTCTTAGTTATTTCCCTTGGTATTGTAAGTGTTGTTTAGGGTATTTACTAACAATATTGGGTTGCTACGTCTTATTTTCATCATCACAATCCATAACACTCTGTAAGAACGTGTACAGCCACAATCTGTCAACAAAGGTGTCCAACACCTCATGTTGGGTGCCTCAATGTTCATACATGAGAGAATTAAAATGGCCATTCCTCCAGCACAAAGCCGCCCATAATGCTTGTGACCTTTTGGCTCCAACTTCCATCTTTTTTACCTGTCCAGGTGACATTGCGTACTGGACAAAAGTTCTAATTCTCCTCAAAGCTCATCCCTGGTTAAAACCCACATTTTATGACTGTTTTTAAACAGACCTACCTGGATGCCACCAATCCATCAATTCCTTGACTATACCGCGGCCCTCTGAACTTTGACAATACATCCTTCGTGTGCGTTTGACTCACAGGTGTTGACCAACCACACATGATCACCCACTTTTAGGTACTTTTTGAAATGGTGAAGATATCTATCATGTCGCTAATGCTCCTCACTCAGTCACTAATGAAGCTTGGCTCTAACGCGACAAACTTCCTCCATTTCACTATGTATCCTCCCTCCCCTTCCCTCACCTCAGGGTCTTAGGAGCCCAGGTGTAATCCAGTAGTAATTTATGAATCTTACCTTTTACTTTGCCGATCTAGCACTATAAAAGCATTTAATGGGAAGTTTTAAGGTTTAATGTTTTAGCTCTACTGATGAAAAGTTACTGGTACTTATAGACAAATTATAGAACTATAAATACAAAGTTAGATTGAAGATGATAATAGGAATCGGATTGCTGTTAAATTATCAAAAGAATTTACTTACAAGGCTTTAGTTCATCCCTGATTAGAAGTCTTTCTGGCATTGTTATATTCTTTCAGAAAATGAAAACAAGATAATTGGGGTCATTTATAAGACAAGGGTATAAGAAAACTTAGGTAAATATATTTATAGGAAGTTTGAATAGCAGTTTATATAGTAAGTTCTTTGAGAATACTATAAACCTTAGCAAAGCAGAAGGTAATTAAAAGTAGAATAAGGCTTTTTCATTCACGTGTAACACTGGAGAAAATATAATTTATTTTACTCTATCAGGAGAAAAAAGTGATTTATCAAACGCAAGGAAATGCGCAGTGATTTCTTTTATTTTATATTAACATCATGGCTACTAAAATAGAGAAACCTCAAAACTCTCAGCAGCTACATGGACTTTTTAAAGAGTTTTGGCTCTAGATT